>JANIJG010165484.1:0-10803 GCA_024611175.1 Megaceryle torquata
CTATTGTTCAGCCAGTTCTCAACCCATCTCACTATCCACTCTTCTAACCCAGACTTTGTGAATTTACCCACAAGGATATTATGGGAGTGTCAAAAGCCTTGCTGAAGCCAAGGTAGACAACACCCACCGCTCTCCCTGTATCTACCTATTCAGTCACACCATCACAGAAGGCTATCAGATTAGTTAAACATTAATTCCCTTTAGTAAATCCATGATGGCTACTCTTGGTAACCTTCTTTTCTTCTATATGCTTAGAGAGGATCTCTAGAATGAGGTGCTCCATCACCTTGCCAGGGATGGAGATGAGGCTGACAGGTCTGTAATTACCAGGGTCTTCCTTCTTGCCCTTTTTGAAGACTGGAGTGCAGCATTGGCTTTCTTCTTGTCCTCAGGAACCATTCCTGTTCTCCATGATATCTTTCAAAAATGATCGAGAGTGGTAGAGCAGCTCCCTCAGCACTCATGGGTGCAAACCATCAGGATCCATGGATTTGTGTGTGTTCAGTTTACTCAAGTGATTCCTAACCCCATCCTCATCGACCAGTGGAGAATCCTCCTCCCTCCAGGCTTTCTCTCTTTCTTCCAGGGTCTGGGATTCCTGAGGGCTGGTCTTAGCAATGAAGACTGAAGCAAAGAAGGCATTCAGTAACTCCGCATTCTCTCCATCTTCTCTCCATCTTATACATTTAAATGTATAAGAAATGTAACCTGATTATCTTCCCAACTGTAAAACTGGTGTCTGTTAAAGAGCAGCTGTCCAGAGGCAAGGCAGAACAGTGACAGGATGACCCAGCAAGGAGCTGTGGGCTGTGCTTGCAGCCTCTATCACTTTGGCTTTTGTACTTCTGTCACAGCCTTCCCTTTTTCCTGTTGTACGTCAATTCAGGCCAAAAAACATTTTCATTTCTGGAGGGGATCCCTTGAGGAAAGCAATGAAATGCTACAGGCATTTTGCAGCTGACACAGGCTCTTCTAAAAACCCTAGTTGCAAGGTTAATACAGAGAATCCCTTACTGGCCTCCAATGACAACGAAGAATCAGCCCAGCCACATTGCCTGGGTTTACCCATGCACTTCCAGCCCTCTTCTGGAGGCTCTTTTGGCAAAGAAAGAGCTAGCAGTGCCCAGGGAAAACAAATGTGGCCTCACAAGAAGACACTGCTCCTTACAAGGTTAAAAAATAACACCTAAAATATTTGACATCATTGTTACGTTTTTAAATCTTTCTTTCAAAATTTTGTAGATCCTTATCAGATTCTTGGACCGACCAGCAGCCGACTTGCAAATCCAGGTGAGAAGGGATTTTGCTGATTTAAGAGGATTTCTCTTCACTGCTAGTGTCCCCACTTCAGCTTTAAAGCCAGACCTGGAAGGTGATGTGACCTATTTTACCACACTTCAGTATGACTCACTGGAAACTGATGATACCCAATGTGTTTCAGGATTAGATTTCTGAATTGCACAGGGGTGGGACTGAGGTTAAGATACATGAGCTCGTGTATCTTAATGTAGGTGTCTACACATGAGCTAGGTGTCTTATTTCCCATGATATTCATTGAAGATGTAGTTAATATAGCTCTCCATAGACAGCTATTTAAATTATCCTAGAATAGTTACATTCAGGCAGTTGAATACCTCACTAGAGGCATTTGAACTCCTCACATCAATAGGAGTTCACTTCAGTTGACTAAACATCAGGAGTTTGTTACATGCTGTAAGATATCCCATGTGGCCTCCAGGTAGCCCTCCAGAAGGGAATGGATCTATTACCAATCTACAGTATATGTGTCTCATTAATCCACAGTACAGTGCCATACTGACCTTGACAAATACAATATTTTGAGATGAATAACCCAAACCAGCAAAAATATATAGGCAGAAAAAGGCAAGCATCATCTATTTGCAAAGAATAATTGGATTAAACACTTCAAAAATGTTCTCTCACTTTAAGAAGGCAGCAGCAGGGCACACTGTGGATGGGGACTTGAAGCATATTTTAGCTAAAGACAAAGAACCTTCTTGATGAGTTAGTAACACTGATTGTGAACTGTGCAGATTTCACTGTTGCTTCTCTGAGTCCGCAGGACACACTGTGGCCATACACCACCATAATCAACCTCATGATCTGCCACAGTGGATTGACATTGTATGTGCCACTTCCTATTTCCCTTGCTTTAACAGCCACAGGGCACAAGGTTCCTTCTTCCATACTGCAGTGTTCTCAACCTGCAGCAATAATGTTTCTTCTTGCAACCATTATACGGCTTTTCAAGGCATGAAGTGACATCAAGCACACTTCTAGATCAGTATACTTTCTAAACAGTTTTGCATGGCATAGGAAAGCATTTAAGTAAGTATTAAGAATAGGATTTTCCAAGTGGCTTAAGGTGGTGTGTTTCCAGGTGATGCTGAACTTAACTGCAGGGTCCTACCTGCCTTAATTTGGTTCATAAACTCTGGCTTTTACAATTTTGTCAAGAATCCATTTGGTAGACTTTGTTATTGTAAGAGACACTGACATGTTCTGGGTTGGGATAATTTTTTAACATTTGGATGTGGAATTCCTACACACCATCATTCCTGTGTTTTAACATGTTTTGTGTGTTTATAAATTGGTGGACTTACTCTCTCATTAAAAGGAAATTGACAGCAACCATTTATTTTCATAGGACTATATATTACATTTGGAAGGCAAGTGTTTATGTTAGAACATATGTTGGATTGCTTATTCAAAAATTTGTGTTTTGTCCAGTGCTGAACTGTTTATTGATTTTCAAAGGCTAATCCTCTTGTTATGTTTCGTGTACTAAAACTTGCATGCCTTGCTCATACCATGGATTCTTTTGTTTGTTTGTTTACTTAATGCATGTTAATGGAACAAAAGAAATTCATTAAGGACAGTTTGGATAAATATCATTTAAACGAATATGGGTTTCAGTTGCACTGAAGTATAAACTGCTAATGGATTTCAGATGCTACTCTAGCTTGATATTATAATTCGCTACTATAAGCTTTCTAAAGAAAAGCTTGTTTATCATACCCACATATCTGGTTTGGAAAAAAAAAGGGAAACACAACCGATTCCTGGTCAGAGATGTACTTAGAGGTTAGCACATACAAACTGGTTGGCAAATTCTGCTGACATGGTGCTTGTGAAACAGATTGCCTTGCAAGCTGCTTCAGCTGTATTTTGCATCATTTCAGTGCTGCTTTATTAAGAAATGCTAAGCTTTTAACATTAATATCAGTGGCAAGGCCCTTTGAAATCTACTTTCAGTTACCTAAAATGGTCACATTTTTTCCTATAACTCTGAGCAAAACACTTCTGCAAAGTTGACAGCAGACTAATTATCTTCTTTTTAAGTTGAAATTGGCAGAGGAGCGAGAAAACAACAACATTTTAAGTCTTAACTTCAATAGTCATTTAAACTCATTTGACACAGAACGATGACAAGAATATATTTTATGGACCTTTTCACTGTTCTTGCAAATGTTTTGCCCTATGATTGTATGCAGTGCAACAGCAAACTAATAAGTTTCCGTTCTGTGTTTCCCCAAATGCTGCAAATGGATGATATGGTTTGGCAAGAGCCCAGCTTTCTCTAAACTTCTCCATTTTGTGTAGGCTTATTCCATAGCAAAGAACATTTAGTTGCAACATAATGCTGTGAGAACAAGAAAAATGTCACGCAAGTGAAAGCTGCTTGTCCTGAACTTTAGAGATTAATTTCCTAAATGAGCGCTGTATTATTTCCCCATCAATCGTCTACACTGAATAACATTAGGTAACTATAAAATCTCCATTTGGTGGTATTCTGCCACTCAGATGAGGGAAAATATGACACATTACCATTATCCCTGCTCTTTAGAATTTCATAAGACGGAGGTGGGAGAAAGGGGACTAGTTTAGACCAAGAAGTAGGAACCGACATTGCAACATTTCCTAATAGGGCCCTATGTGAGAGCCTGGAAGAATTGATGTCTTAATGTTACTAGTCACTAGTCCTGACATTTCTATTTTGTTTTCCCCTGCAGGGAGTGGGCAGATACAGTTATGGCAGTTCCTGCTGGAGCTCCTCTCAGACAGCTCCAACTCCAACTGCATCACCTGGGAGGGGACCAATGGTGAGTTCAAGATGACCGACCCTGACGAAGTGGCTCGGCGCTGGGGGGAGCGGAAAAGCAAGCCTAACATGAACTATGACAAACTCAGCCGTGCCCTTCGCTACTACTATGATAAAAATATTATGACTAAGGTTCATGGTAAGCGCTATGCCTACAAATTTGATTTCCACGGAATTGCTCAGGCTCTCCAGCCTCACCCCCCAGAGTCATCCATGTACAAATACCCATCAGACCTCCCCTACATGAGCTCCTATCATGCGCACCCTCAGAAGATGAACTTTGTAGCTCCCCACCCACCTGCTTTACCCGTAACATCGTCCAGCTTTTTTGCTGCCCCTAATCCATACTGGAATTCACCAACTGGAGGCATCTACCCCAATACCAGGCTGCCAGCTGCTCATATGCCTTCTCATCTTGGCACCTACTACTAAGTGGGGAGAGAAAGAAACACCAGAAAAAGCAAAGAAAGACACTTCTTGCTGGGATGCTGTCCCTGATGAATTGCAATGAACTCTATTGTAGTACATGAATTAAAAGTGCCTAAAGAGACAAGTGAAGGTTTGGCTGGGAAAAAAACCAAAACAAAACACATTAAAAGAGTGTTTCTAGTAGGGATTTAAAGGAGATATTGAAGGATTATTAAGATACTAAAATGTAATGTATATGGGCATCGACTCTGTGGACCAAACAATAGACTGTAGTAGGTAAAACCATGAAATGATAAGGAGAACCTGCGAAAGCTAGTGGTCTTAAAAAGTTGATAAGCTTATGTGTAAAGTTTGATATCTTGCTAGTGCAAAACTGGGACTATACTACAGCAATATAAGGATAAGTCTATAGTGACCTAACATACAATATATGAAACATTACAAAAGGAGGGGAGAGGGGGAGGGGAGGAAGATGGGGAAAAAATGGAAAAAACCCTGCCTGTATTTAAAAAACAGAAACATATCAACAAAAGGAGACTGGTTTAGTGTTGACAGCATTGCTTCAGTTAAAATCCAATGCCTTCCATTCATCAGAGTGTTTATCAGCTACTCAAACTGTGAAGACAACCCAAACTTTAAGATTCCTTGACAGTATTACAGGAACCCTGAGCCAAACATTGGAAATAAGAATGTGCTGAAGGGCAAGTGTATGACTGTAGGTCAGAGGCCTGCACCTGACAGAGAAAGCAGAAAGGAGAAAGAGGACGATGAAAGTGTTGAGAATGGGAGAAAAGAAACAACTTCACCAGTAGAAACTGAAAAGACTGAAAATTTAGTAGCGTTGGGACTATGAAGAAACACTTGTTTGGACTTGTGAAACATATTGCTCAGTATCATACCATTCCCAGTAGTACAGGAGGAACAGACTTGTTGTTACAGTATTAAGAAAAGGTGAAAAAAGGGAAAAGAAGAAGAATTCAGAAATCAGAATATGCATCTCTTTAAAAGAAAAGTAAAACTGGAATTGTGTTTGATATTTAAAATTTACCAGTTAAAACCTCATCATTATTAAGGGAGTTTGTTTTCTATTGGTTAAAGCAAGAGACAACCCCTGACTGCCAAAATCAAAAATCATCTAAGTATTTTTGTTAGGCGGGCGCCAGTTTTTCTTTATCGAGTCGCGAACGCTGTGCGTTTGTCAGAATGAAGTATACAAGTCAATGTTATTTTTTCCTTTTTATATAATTATTATATAACTTATGCATTTATACACTACGAGTTGATCTCGGCCAACCAAAGACACAAAAAAGGGACAATCAAAAATATTGTGGCCTTGAATTTTAACTCTGTATGCTTAATGTTTACATTATGAACATATTAGTACTTAGAATGCAGAATGTATGTAATAAAATAAGCTTGGCCTAGCATGGCAATTCAGATTGACACTGTAGTTTGCATTTGCATTTGCATTTTTAGTGCCTGACACACCTATCAGATCTCCTACTCACCACGTTAAAATATGCTAGGCATTTGGCTTTGAAACTTGTTTTGTGAAATATGGCAATCATGAAAATAGCAACACTTAGTCTAAATTCAAAGTGGACAGTTGCTGTGTATCTTCTTTTCCAGGCAGTTCTGCTAAAATACTTGCAGCCCTTCTTGAACAGTGCCTTGCCATTCCTATCCTGAGCTTCTTTTGCCCAGAGATTGCAACCATGCCCAATTCTTTGACAACTTCATGGCCAAGATTGAAAATGAAGTCTGAAGGAGGCCTCTAAGGAAGAATACTGATACTCAGAAATTACCTTTTCTTGCCATCAGATTATGCAGCATAATCTCAGCCTGAGATGTATTTTCATACTGAATCGTATGTTGAATTACCATGCCCCCTTGCTATTAATACATACTGTATCATTATTAGCAAATAAAGTGAATAATGTATAACTTCCATTATTCCTCACTTTAGAATGGATTGTATGGTAGCTTGTTAATTTGTCACTACAGTCCATCCTGGCTGTTTACAAAGGGCAGGATGCTTTCTTTCTCTTCTAGATTTAGAGGTTTCCCACACTGTACCCTGGGCCCCAAAACTACATCTGGTGCCCAATGACATGACTCCATTTTTTTGCAACACCAACTGAAGAACTGGTCTGGAAAATTAGCACTGAGATTTATGAGTGTGTCTTCACAGCAGGCAGCGTTTATTGCAGAGACCCAATATAGATCTAACCTCCAACTGTATCCCTCCTTTTGGATGTTCTTTTCTCTCTTTTTCAGACAAAAGGGGTGTGGTTTCAGATTTTACAGCAAATATTTTGCATATCTGTTTTGTGGAGCATTAATCAGTGCTGTACAATGGGAGTCTATTTGCCAGACTCCCATGTTATGTGTGTCTTGGTGACAATTCATAAGCACAGGATTCTGTTACTAATGTTTGAGACCTGAGCAGTGGCATCATAAGCCTTGTGATCATTTGGGAAATAATCACTGTAAGTCTATACCTCTTAGAAAATAAAAACTTGCAGAAAGGTTAGAAAAACTGAACTCTTGGAAAAGGTTAGTCACTCAGTAATTTAGAAAGTTACAGTAGGCACACCTACATGCTGACTATAAGAATAATAGTTTGCTTTTCAGTGGAAATACCTCTACAGATGCTTGCTATCTACTTCATGTGTACTTCCAACTAAAAAATGGTAAGTGTATTGTTGAACCACCTTTTAATTAAACACTTAGAAATCCAGATAAAACAACGTCTTTGTTTAGATTGGCAAGGACGTGCTTGGAGGCCTCCAAAGCATCCACAGTGGTCACAGAGCTGCCTGCAGGATTTCCAGATTGTGTTGCCTGGCTGCTATCATATGCAATGGAAACATCCTCGTATTAGAAGGTCCAAGCCCTGTGACAAGGATGGAGTCACAGCAGATGGCATGATGGAGACCCCTCATGATGAAGAGCAAAATCCTATGGTAGGCCACGTGTAGCTTATGGGTGGATGAATCAAGGACAGTCATTTTAGAGGTACACTTTTCCCCAGGACCAGCTCACGGCTTTCCAGGAACCTTGGAAAACCTGGATTTTTCAACCCTGAGGATGAAGAGGAGAGTGAAGGATGAATAAACACTACTACTACTGCATTGAGGTGGGTCGCTGGGCTACTTGCAGGGCCTCTCTACCCAGGGCAGCAGCTACCCCACAAGGTCTTCCTGCTGGAGGACAAGGACCAGCTCAGTGTCCCAGGGCACTGGCAGAGCCAAAACAAGCAGTTGACCTATAGTAGTATCTCTACTGCTCACTGTCTGCTACTCAATCTGACCCTGCTACTGAGAGCCAGGAAGATTGAAGCGAGGCCAGAGATTTAGGGTCTGGTCCCCAGTTCAGACCATAGCAAGGAATGGGCCACATATAGCTAAAAAACTCAGGGAAGCTGAGCAGCGCTGCATCCATACCATGAGAGATATTCACATGAAGTTCAGCCGGACCCCACGACCTCAACGGAATGTACTGTTTGCTATTTAAGCACCTGGATGCATGGACAATATGGCCCTGATGAGTCCACATTTGTACCAATTGGTGATGTTGATAACTGTGATCCTTTGTTTAAGTTAGGACTTCTTTGAAAGTCAGTTGTCAGCCAGGTATCATTTATTACATCACTCTGAGGACTGCTCTGAAAGTAGAAGCTTTATTTTTCCTGAAATTTAGAGATATACATGTGCACTCATCTTTCACCGAGAAATACATATCTGTCTGAGAAGCTACATTGTATCATCTTATGATGAGAAAAGTTTTAAAAGTAAAACAAGTAAGTTCAGATTTCCCTGTTCTTGATCAAGATATCTCCCCTGATATTAAATTGGGTTTAGTGAGTATATAAAAAATGCCTTTGAAGGATGTATTTTACAACATTTGTATTGTTAGTCTTTAGGGAAGATCAACAGAGGTTAGGACACAGCACCAACTGTACTGAACTCCTTCATTCTCCACACGTTCAGAAGAGTTGATGCTGGGTACATCAAATGCCACGTTTTTTAAAGTGTCCACAGAGACATGGAGATCATCAGTGATTTAGACTTCAACAAACTCTTCTTGATCTTACTGTTTCTTATACCAGCTAAGCTCTAATTGTAAAGTATTTTTTAATTAAAGAAAAATTAAAAAAAAAAAAAACCACAACAAAACAAACACTCTACCTTATGTAGAATCATAGAATCATTAAGGTTGGAAAGGACGTCCAAGATCCTCAAGTCCAAGCTTCTACCCAACACCTCTATGACCACTAGACCATGTCCCGAAGCACCTCATGTACACATTTTTTTAACACCACCAGGGATGGTGACTCCACCACTTCCCTGGGTAGGCTGTTCCAATGCCTGACTACTCTTTCAATAAAGAATTTCTTCCTAATACCTAATCTGAACTTCCCTTGGTGCAACTTGTGGCCTCTTGTCCATTACATGCTTAATGATCCCATGATATTTTTCTGGGCCATCTTCTTAAATTTTGATCACATCAAGGGAATGGTCCTGAGAATAGTCTCTGCTTACTTAAATCACTGGTAAGTCAGAATGGCACCTCATCTGTCCAAAGGATTCAGTTAATTCATGCCTGAATTTTAACTGCCTCTGAAGCAATCCTGATTCAATGTCACTGCATAGTTCCCTATCTGGTCAGTGGAAGAAACCTTCAGATATCTTCACAGCAGATTCTGCCTGCCTTTGGGACCTACATAAAGGGGATTAGGTGCTAACATGGAAGCTTACCACAGACTGTGGCTAGTCCTTGGGCTTGTCTGAGACCTTGCTGACTGTCAGCAAGAGAAGTCCTTCCACGAGTTACAGGTAGCCCAGTTATGTGGCAGCAATGCCTGGTGGTAAAAAAAGATCTCCCTTATGCTTTCTTGGTAAAGATATTTCTTCTTTTTTACCCCTCTCTGGAGTTGTCACATCCCTCACTGTGTTGGACTGTTTGGAAAGCACTTCCTCATCAAAGCTTGGTTAACAGCTCACAGCCCTTAGGGTTCAGAGGAGGCCATCCTCCAGCACTTGGCATTACACTGAGGGAGGCAAGGACTAAGGAGTTCACAAAGACTGCCCCTTGCTTAATTATCACTATGGCACTCACTCCATAATGAGCACTACATATACACACACTTGGTCAAGGCATTAAACTCTTGGCTATGCACGCCTTCATGCCTCTTACCTTCTGGTTATATCTTGACCTCTCTGCAGATCACATAAGAGGGTCACACCAGGATTTCAGCAAGAGAAAACATAAAAATGAATTCTGAGCAAGCCACAGCATTTTCAGGAAGCACATGCTGCTCAGAAGACTGTCCTGGATCCCTGCACATTTCCAGGTTTCAGCTGCAACCTTGAAAGTGGCTTGAATCCACTGCTGCCCTTGGGGTGGTGTGACCGATCCTTTGAGGCACCAGCAGCTGAGACTACATCAGATGCATGACCCAGAGAGAGCCTTGCTTGAAGGAGGTGGACTACTTGGTGAGCTGGTTAATAATAGTAGGCCAAGTGGAATATGGAAAATTGTTTCAAAATGTAGTGATCGCCATTGTTTAAAAAGTCACTTATTTTCAAGAAAGCTAAATAAAACAAGCTGGTTAGGAAAGGAATTGCCAGGAGATGTACCCTTAAATCAGTGGAGTGAGGACTTCTCAGAATCAGGCTCAGAAAATTTCTTGGATTGTGTACCAGAATATTTTTCTGTATATGTTTTATAAAAGAATAAGAGGCAGAGAAGTTTTTTATGCATAATCCTAGAAGAAGTACTGTGAAAGTCTACTTGGGAAACCCCATCCACTCCCATCACTATTACAGAACTATTTTCTATTGTATGTTTCCTTAACCTTCCTCAAATTCAAAAAGGTCTCAACCCCAGAGAGTTCCTGTAACACTGAGGCTAATACATCTAATTGTCAAACTTTTTTGTTTTCCTGCTATTACTGTATTTTGCAATTTCTTCTGATTACACTCCCCATGCATCACACTCCAGAGTTCCTAGTCTGCCTCAATGTTTACAACTTTCCAAATATTTGTAGTTTGTTATCACGCTTGCTTGGACTGGATGTTAGCCAAGCTTAGACGTATTCCACTTCACAAACCTATCCCTCTTCTTCTCTGATAATTGTTAATGGGCCCTCCTTTTTTTTTTTTTTTTTTTTTTTTTTTCTTCCCACCCAGGGAGGCTTCAGTTTTCCCCCTTTAAAGCTCTTTCTTTCCTAAGTCCTTCCCCGGCCT
>JANIJG010165485.1:0-10801 GCA_024611175.1 Megaceryle torquata
AGTCGGAAAGCACTGGTGCCATTTGCCTCGTCTCTTGGAGCATCCACCACCACCACAGTCGTGAGGAGTCACTCGAGAGGCATCTTTCACTGTACTGATAAATTAAAGCCAAACAGAACCCCCTTGCTCCTGGAAGCCAGCCAAGGGTTAAAGCAATTGCTAGAAAAATGCGGAAATGCATTTCCCCCAGAAGTCAGGAATCCGGCAGGGACCGTAGGGCACTCTCTGCCTTCTCTCGCAGCCGCTCTGGGAGCACTGAGGACATCTGCAGTCCCTTCTGCTTCCTTCTGGGGACCGCTGGGCCTTCCTGACTGGCGCTAACCCTTCAGTCTCCTGCTGAGAAGAGAGCATGAGAACGGCTTTACCAGCCTGGGGAGCAGACGGTCAGCAGATCCTTCAAGATTTCTTATCAGCTGCCTGGAAGGGCTGGAAATTCCTGCCCTGCGCACGCATTCAGAAAGGCCACGCTCTGCACAGGCTAAACATCCCTTCTTTCACCACACACCAAAAAGCGGTGGCAATGCATCCAGAACTACCAGTTCAGCTGACTGCTACCAAGACAATGCCCTTGGGACAGCTGCTTCTGCAGCACCCCACAGCCCTTGCGTGCCAAAGCACACAAAGGAGGTGGTGGAGGTGGAGGTGGTGGAGGCAGTGGAGGTGGTAGAGGTGGAGGAGGTGAATGTGGAGGAGGTGGAGGTGGAGGTAGAGGTGGAGGAGGAGGAGGTGGAGGAGGAGGAGGTGGAGGAAGAGGAGGTGGAGGCGTGGATGAGGAGGAGGCAGTGGAGGTGGTGGAGGAGGAGGAGGTGGAGGTGGAGGAGGTGGAGGTGGCGGAGGTGGAGGAGGAGGTGGAGGAGATGGAGGAGGAGGTGGAGGAGGTGGAGGAGATGGAGGAGGAGGTGGAGGAGGTGGAGGAGATGGAGGAGGAGGTGGTGGAGGTGGAGGAGGTGGAGGTGGAAGAGGTAGAGGTGGAGGAGGTGCCCTCCTGATCAACTACGTGCAGAACAGCCCGATGCACGGCAGAGGGGCACCTCAACAGAGGTGACAGAGTTGAATCTCGCTGCTAAGGCAAGTGAGCGGTCGGGGAGGAGATGGGGGCGGCTATCACTAAAGAGGAAGAAGCCATGATAAAAGGTGTTAGCAGGGCATTCTGGCGCTGAATCTCTCCTTCCAGGAGGTGTTCATGCACTGCCACATCAAATGGTGGACTAGCCTATCTAAATTTGGTTGGACAGCATGTTCCTTCCATGGGGGGTGCTAAATTTGTGTTTCTGAAACCAAGGAGGAAAATTTCCAAACGTCTCAGCCTAGCTCTCTCAAAAAAGTTGTTAGCAGGGCATTCTCACATTAATCTCTACTTCAAGGTGGCGCTCGTGCAGTGCCACAGCAATGAGCAGTTAACCTCTCTTAATTCATCTGGACAGCATGTTCCTTCCATGGGGGTGCTGATTTTGTGTTTCTAAAGCCGGGGAGGAAAATGTCCAAACATCTCGACCTAGCTCTCTCAGTAAAGGTGTTAGCAGGGCATTCTCGCACTGAATCTCCTCCACTGAAGCCAGAGAGGAAAATTTCCAAACGTGTTGACCTAGCTCCCTCAGCAATGGTCTTAGTCCAGAATTCTTGAGCTTAATCTCCCCTTCGAGGTGGCGCTCATGTTCTACAACAAGGAATCCACCGTTAGTCTCTCTCATTTAGGCAGGACAGCATGTTCCTTACATTGGGGTGCTGATTTCGGGTTTTTGAAGCTGTAGAGGAAAAGAGAAGGCACAGAGAAGGGCAAACTGAGTGAGAGAATTCCAGACTAACACCTTTGCTGAAAGAGCTAGGATGAGACGTTTGCTTATTTGTCTCTCTGGCTTCAGAAATGCAATTTTAGCACCCGGGAAGATACCATACATTCCAGGAGAAACCAGACTAGGTATGCAAAAATTCTTTGTGACAGCGTACGAGCACCAACTCGTGGGCATCTTCAACTACAGAATTCTGGCCTAACACCTTTGCTGAGAGAGCTAGGACGAGACATTTGGAAATTTTCCTCTCCGGCTTCAAAAACGTGAATTCAGCCCCTGGGAAGGCAATATGCTGTCCAGCTGAATTGAGAGAGGCTAGCCGCAGATTCATTGTGGCAGTGTGTGGAATATTGGTTGGAAGAAAACGGACACTGTTATCAGGATCTGTCCTTAAACCATGGAAAGAGCTTGAAGGAAGAAGAACAGTGGAGAAAAGGCACTGAATCAAGAAGATAAAGCAGAGCAAAGTAGATAAAAACGGTACCTGGGGGCTACGGTGAGTTAGATGAGAGACAGTCATGTAGTATATTTATTCATGTGAACAGCGTGTGCTATTGCATGTATCAAATCATTGTTGTTGGTGTGAGTGATCAGTGAAGCTTGCTCTATATAACCAAGGGATGTACCGGTTATAAAGGTCTTCACTTTATAACTCCCATGGAATTGCTGATGTACATCGTCCCCCCGCAAATGGTGACCCCAACGTGATCGCCAGGAAGAGGGTGCAGAAGATGCTGCAAGGGAAGCCCGACTGGAAGCACTGCTGTCAGCTGGACTAAAGCAGGGGAGTCAAAGAAGCGACTTGAGCAGAAGCAGACTTTGCAATGGAGAAAAAAGCACCCTGCAAGGTGAGAAAACCAGGGTAGCATGGGGCAGAACACATTCTCCAAAGAGAGTGCGACAGTCAGACTCCTGCTGCATATACTCTCTAAGAGAAGAATGAAATATGATGAGCTCTCCATACAGAGATTGTTAAGGTGGTGCCGTAATCAAGGGTATCCTCCTGATGCAGTGACAACATTTCACCCAGAAACCTGGGAAGGAATAGGGGAAAAGCTATGGGACGCGATTACTCACAGTGATAAACATGCCTCAGAATTGGCTACCACCTGGAAATTGATCCTTTCACTTTAAAAGATTTAAAAGCAGAACAGAAGGTAGCCCTGGGTGCTGAAGCAGCAATGCAACAGAGTGGTTGGATCCCCTAGAGGAAATGTTGGGGGTGCGGCAGAAGACAAAGCCAGAACAGTATGAGGGTTGTGACCCAAAGAATAGGTGGCAACAAGTGTATGAAGGAGCATTGAGGGAGGGGATTTTCATCCCGGAAGCATTTCCAGTTACCATTACACAGGGACAGCAGCATCAGTAGGCTCCTTTTCATTGGTCTATGGTTAAAGAAGTCCATAAGTCAGTACAGCAGTACGGACTCCAGGGGCCTTATACTCAGGTGCTGCTAGATAACATCTTTGGAGCACAGCTTCTAACCCCCTGTGACTGTGTGCAAATGGTGGATATGATATTGACCCCCACTCAGAGATTGTTATGGAAGGATAGATGACACAAGCTCTGTGCTGCAGAAGCACTGAAAAACTCAGAGCGTCCAGAGGGTGACCCTCTGCAGCATATCACTTTTGAACAGATGACAGGGCAAGGGCAATTTCTTAATGTACAGCTGCAAGCAAGGCTGCCGATGAAGCTGGTAGGGAGGCTAGCATTAAAAGCCTTCATGACCATCCCAGAGGAAGGAAAGGTCCAACCCTCCTACACTCGAATTAAGCAGGGGAATCAGGAGCTGTATATGCAGTTTTCAGACCGACTGCGAGATGCACTGAATAAACATTTTACTAACAAGGATGTCAAATTGGCAATATTAAAGAATCTTGCAGTCAAGAATGCCAGTACTCTCACTGTAAGAGGATATTATTGGCTTTGCCAAGAGAAGCATCTCTGGTGGACATGATAGAGGCCTGTAACCGAGTGGGATCTACCACTCACCAGATGGGAGCTCTAGTGGAAGCCTTCACTGTGGCCCTACACCCAGCATTAGGGGAAAAGAGAAAACATGCTTTAGTTGTGGCAAGCCAGGACACTTTAAAGCACAATGCCAGAACCAGAACAGAGGTCCAGGAAAAGGAGCAATGGCCCGAGGAGAGCAGAAGTTGTTGTGCACTCGCTGCCAGAAGCCCAGGCATCTTGCCAACGAGTGCCACTCAAAGTATCATCACAATGGGATCTTTCTGAGAAAAGGCCATCAGAGCGCCCTGCCGCCTCGCGCTACGACACAAATGAGGACGAGCACTCAGGCAGCTTGACAGCCTCCACCAGCTCCACAGGAAGTGCCAGAGTGGATGTGGAAACAACAGTAGAAATTACACTCTGGGATTTCACAGTTCAATGTGTGCCTGTAAACGTTACTGGACCTTTGGGGTATGGGCTGAGTGCACTTTTATTACGCAGGTCATCAGCAACAAAGAAGGGTTGTTTTACCAGGCGCAATAGATGCAGACTTTACAGGGCAAGTTAAGGTAATGGTGTGGACACCTTCTCCACCAGTGAACATCCCTGCAGCGATCTGAATAGCTCAGCTAGTGCCTTTTAGAGCACAAGTACCAAATGCCACACGAGAGCAGGGGGAAGGTGGGTTTGGATCAACTGGCCAGCCTGAGGTTTTTCTCACTTTGGACATTAGCCAACAGAAACCTACAATGAAAATGACATTTATACACTCACATGGACAGCCAAAAAAACCAGATCCATGATGTCTTGGTGGACACTGGTGCAGATGTCATGATAATTGCTCAACGTGTGTGTCCAGTGTCATGGCCTTCAGTCAGACCTGCTCACGCTCTGATGGGGGTGGGGGGAGTTTCAACTGCACAACAGAGTGCAGTAGTGATGACTTGTAAAAACGAAGATGAGTTTACATGTCTGTGAGACCTTACGTAGCACCCATTCCTATCAGCCTACTTGGCAGAGATGTGTTGAGTCAAATGAACTGTACCCTTTCCAGCAATCCTCGGGGTTTTCTGTAGCGGCCATTGAAGGGCAGCCGATACTCAAAGTGGAAAACAGATATTCCGGTATGGGTTGATCAATGGCCACTGACAGCAGAAAAGGTCACAACACATCAAGATTTAGTCACAGAACAACTGGAAAAAGGGCACATTAAGCCCATCACGAGTCCATGGAATATGCCCATATTTGTTATTCATAAGAAAAGCAGCAAGTGGTGCTGTTGCATGATTTTCAAAAGGTAAATGAAGTGACTGAGGACATGGGGGCTCTACAGCCAGGACTCCCATCTCCTAGCATGATCCCTCGGAACTGGGAAATCTTGATCATAGACCCTAAGGACTGTTTTTTTACCATTCTGCTCAATGAGCAGGACACAGAATGTTTTGCCTTCTTGGTTCCCAGTATTAACAAAGCAAAGCCAATGCAAAGGTATCATTGGGTAGTGAAAAGGGCATGAAAAACTCACCCACCATGTGCCAACTTTGTGTGAATTGGGCATTGGAACCACTTAGAAAACAGTGGCCTCAGTAGATCATCTATCATTATATGGATGATATTCTGATTGCCGGTCAGCGTCTTGACAAAGAACAGATGATGCAGGCTTTGACAAAGACGCTGCAGCGTGGTGGCCTCCAGGTTGCCCCAGAAAAGATACAAACAGGGGAACCTTGGAGTTACTTGGGATGGGAAATTACAAAGACAATGCTAAGGTCACAGAAAATAAAAATCAGATCAGAAATCACTACCCTTAATGATGTCCAAAAGTTGGTAGGAGATATTAAGTGGATAAGAAACATCTGTGGAATTACCAGTCATGAACTTGGGCCTTTATTTGGATTACTAAAAGGCGAGGGAGACTTAAACTCTCCTCGTAGTCTCACTCTTGAGGTATGGCAAGCTCTGGAGCTCATTTCAAACAAGCTATCTAGAGCATATGGGGACAGAAGAGCAGTAGAGAGAGATCCTTTTAGTAATTATCAGTCATGACCAGCATCCCTGTGCAGTAATCATGCAGTGGCTTGACGATGAACCAGAGCCTCTAAGAATTTTAGAATGGGTATTTTTATCCTTCCAGCCTAGGAACACCATTAGCTCAAGAGTCAAAAGCTTTGCCTCACTTATCATGAGAGGCCACGAAAGAATAATTGAGATAACGGGGGGAGAACCAGCAACCATTTTGTTCCCATTGCAGCAAGATCATCTAGAGTGGGCCATACCCTGCTACAGACAGCCCTACAAGGCTACGGAGGGATTATTGAGAATCACTACCCACCGCATCGAATGTTTACATTTTTGAATAATGTGGCAATAGAAAGAGCACCAATGTGCAGTCTCACACCTGTGACAGGGTTTACAGTATTTACTGATGGGGGAGGGAAAACCAGGACACAGCAGTATGGCGAGAGAGGGGCCAATGGAAAAATCATATGGTCTTAACAGAAGGATCGGTACAAGGAGTAGAACTGCAAGCAGTAATTGAGGCCTTTAAGTTATGGGACGAGGTGCCTATTAACATCGTATTGGATTCATTATACGTAGTGGGAGCAGTTCAGAGAATGGAACGTGCCATCTTGAGACACTGTCAGCAAGAGCAATTATATCAGCAGTTTAGAACATTACGGTACCTACTGCAGAACAGACAGCATCCTTATTATATCACCCTCGTAAGAAGCCACACTAATCTGCCTGGAGAGTTAGCTGCTGGTAATACTGAAGCCAATCGACTAGTGGCCCCTGCATGAACAGGGCCTGTTCCAGACAGATTAAGTCAAGCAAAGAGGTCTCACAAATTTTTCCATCAATCAGCTAAGGTGTTGGCCCGACAGTTTGACCTCTCCTTAGCTGACACAAAAACTGTAATTCAAACCTGTCCGGAATGTCAAAGCATCGGAACAGCCATACCAAGTGCTCTGAACCCAAGGGGGCTGTATTCTTGACAGTTATGGTAAATGGGTGTCACTCATGGATCAGACTTCGGGAAACTCAAATATGTCCATGTATCAGCAGACTGTTTTTCAGCAGCCATATGGGTGACAGCACAAAAGGAGAAATGAGTCAACATGTAAAAAGACATCTATGGTCAGCATTTATGGCATTAGACGTTCCCCAAAATATCAAAATGGATAATGGCCCCTGCTATATTGCAAAAACCACTCATGAGTTCTTACAAACCTGGGGAATTTCCCAGGTTACAGGTATTCCACATTAGCCCACGGTACAAGCCATAGTGGAACAGGCAAACCAAACATTGAAAAGACAGTTACAAAAAGGGGGAGACCCCCGGGCTACGCCACAAGATTACAAAAAGCAGTTTATGTTCTAAACTTTTTACGGCTTATTGAGGGAGAATCGGTTCCGCCAACAGTTAAATACATTCAGGGTACGTCAGGGGAATTGATGACCACTGACAAGGAAGTATTAGTCCATGTTCAAAACATTGACACGGGTCAATGGGAAGGGCCCCATCAATTAATAACATGGGGGTGAGGATATGCTTGTGTTGTTACAGGTACCAGAAAGTGATGGGTCCTGGCAAAATGGGTACAGCCATGGGGGGTATAACTGGATGGTTTAAAGACCTGCTTATGCATGGACTGATAATATCGAATGTATTTATTGTAATATTAATGATTGTACCCTGTATAATCAAACTGGTTAGAAGTGCTGTCAGAAAAGCTTTAGCAGGTATTGGGGTGGCCCAAAAACAAAAAGGGGGAATTGTGGGATCTTGGTTGGAAGAAAACGAACACTGTTATCAGGAACTCTCCTTGAACCATGGAAAGAGCTTGAAGGAAGAACAATGGAGAAAAGGCAATGAAGCAAGAAGATAAAGCAGGGTAAATAAAAACATGACGTGGGGGGTACTGTGTGAGTTAGATGAGAGCCAGTCATGTAGTAGATTGAGGCATGTGAACAGTGTGTGGGCTATCACATGTGTCCAATCGTCACTGTTGTTGGTGTGCATGACCAGTGAAGCTTGCTCTATATAACCAAGGGATGTACCAGTTATAAAGATTTTCACTTTATAACTTACATGGAGTTGCCGAAGTCCATTCTCCCCCCGCACCCAGCAGAGCCCGGCAGAGCCCAGCAAGGCCCAGCAGAGCTCGGCAGAGCCCCTCAGAGTCCGACAATTACAGTGAGGCCCAGCAGAGAATGACAGAGCTTGGCAAAGCCCAGCAGAGCCCAGCAGAGCCCAGCAAGGCCCAGCAGAGCTCGGCAGAGTCTGGCAGAGCCCAGCAGAGCCCAGCAGAGAATGACAGAGCCCAGCAGAGCCCAGCAGAGCCCAGCAAGGCCCAACAGAGCTCGGCAGAGCCTGGCAGAGCCCAGCAGAGCCCAGCAAGGCCCAGCAGAGAATGACAGAGCTTGGCAGAGCTTGGCAGAGCCCAGCAAGGCCCAGCAGAGAATGACAGAGCCCAGCAGAGCCCAGCAGAGCCCAGCAAGGCCCAGCAGAGCTCGGCAGAGCCCCTCAGAGCCCAACAATTACAGCGAGGCCCAGCAGAGAATGACAGAGCTTGGCAAAGCCCAGCAGAGCTCAGCAGCAACAGGCAGAGTCCAGCAGAGCCCAGCAAGGCCTGGCAGAGATCAGCAGCAGTGGCAAAGCCTGGCAGAGTTCGGCGGCACCCCACAGAGTTCGGCAGAGCTCGGCAGAGTGCCACAGAGCCCAGCAGAGCTCAGCAGAGCACTGCAGAGCCCAGCAGATTTCAGTACAGCTCAACAGGGCCCAGCAGAGCTCCTGTGGGATCTACTGGGATCTGCCAGGCTCTGCTGGGCTCTGCGGATACCTGCTGCGTTCTACAGTGCTCTGCCTGTCTCTGCCATGCTCTGTAAGGCTCTATAGGGCTCTGCTGCACTCTGCCAGAGTCCACTGGCATCTTCAGAGCTCTGCAGTACTTTGCTGGGCTCTGCCAGGCACTGCAGGACTGTGCCAGGCTCTGCTGTGCTCTGCTCAGCACTGTTGGGCTCTGCAGAACTCTGCCAGGATCTGCGTGGCCTTGTCAGGCTCTGCATGGCTCTGCCAGGCTTTGCAGAGCTCTGCCAGGCTCTGCAGGGCACTGCAGGGCTCTGCATGGCTTTTCAGGACTCCGCCAGGCTCTTCCAGTCTCTGTAGGGCTCTGCCATGCTCTTGCCTGGTTCTGCAGTGTTGTGCCCATTTCTCCCTGGCTCTGTTGGGCTCTGACAGGTTCTTTCCATCTCTGCAGGGCTCTGCTGGGCTTTGCAGGGTTCTGCCAACCTCTGCCAGGCTCTGCTGGGCTCTGTCAGCCTCTGTATTTCTCTGCAGGGATTCTGGCATTCTGTGCCAGGCTCTTTCGGGCTCTGCCTGGTTCTGCCAACCTCTCTTGGGTTCTGCCATACTCTGCAGAGATCTGCAGGCCTCTGTCCAGCACCTTCAGACTCTGCCAGGCTCTGCAGGCTTCTGTCGGGTTCTACAGGACTCTGCTGGGCTTTGCCCATCTCCACTGGTCTCCCCCATGTTCCACAGGGCTCTGCAGAGCTCTGCCCAGTTCTAGCAGGCACCACTGGGCTCTGTCAGGCTCTGACACACTCTGCTGGGGTCCACCAGGCTCTGCCGTGCTGCGCTGGTCTCTGCTGGTCACTCCTGTCTCTGCGGGGCTCTGACAGTCTCCACAGGGCTCTGCTGGGCTCTGTAGTGCTCTGTGAGGCTCTACAGGTCTCTGTAGTGCTCTATATGGTTCTGCAGACCTCTGCTGACTTCTGTAGGACTCTGTAGAGCTCTATAGGGCTCTCTAGGCATCTATAGATCACTTAGGGTGTCTGCGCTTCTCTGTATCGCTCTACAGAGCTCTCTAGAGGCTTGTGGGGCTCTGTAGAGCTCAGTAGGGCTATGTAGGACTCTGTGGGGCTCTATATGTCTCTATAGGACTTTCTAGGGCTCTGTGGGGCTATACGTTTCTATAGGGTTCTAAAGGGTTCTGTGGGCCTCTGTTGTTACCTATAGGGCTCAGTAAGTTTCTGTTGACATGGGGAGGGTTGTGACAGGTGCAGCCACCTCCACACACACCAACAAAATGACAGAGCAAACAGGGTATTTTGGAGCAGCTTGCCACCTTGGCCAGAGCAGTTCAACAGCACAGCCATGAAGTGCACCTCATGGTGCTTAACTGGCACCTCTTGGTCTGGACCCCTTAGTTAACAAGTGCAGGGTTTTGGCTTCTCTGTGGTTTCTCTGGGCTGCTCCCCTCAACCAAGTCACCAGTGCACCCTTTGACTGGAGTATAAATGGGTTCCTGCTGAAGAGCCAGGTGAGTTGGATCCTCTAGAGCAGTGTGTCTGGCAGTTGGACCCTCCCCTTGGACACGCCATTCAAGGGCACTTCCATAGATTGAGGGAGTCTCCATGGATTGAGTGATCTGCCCCCACTTTGGGTGAGTGATATCTTGGGCACTCTTGGTTAGATGTTTCCCACTGATGAGTGATTATGTGCCCATTTGGGTTCATCTTTCCTTAAGATTTAGGAATTAGTTGTGCAGAAGTGAATTCCCACCAGACTTTCAAAGTGGTGTTTGGTCAGGAATGCTGGACAACTTTGGTTGCAATAGATTTTGCATAGTGGCTGCTCTTTGTTTTGAGGTGCCTCTGTGACAGTCATCTCTGAGCACATGAAGGAACAGAAGGTTATCAGGAGTGGTCAACATGGATTCACCAAGAGGAAATCATGCTTGACCAATAGGATAGATAGCCTTCTAGGATGGCATGACTGACTGGGTAGATGAGGGGAGAGCAGCAGATGTTGTCTACCTCGACTTCAACAAGGCTTTTGACTCTGTCTCTTGTAACATTTCCTAGGGAAGCTTAGGAAGTGTGGGTCAGCTGAGTGGACAGGGGGGTGGACTGAGAACTGGATGAACGACACAGCTCAGAGAGTTGTGATGAGCAGCTCAGGGTCAGTTGGAGTCATGTAGGTAGGTCATGGTGTTCCCCAGGGGTCAGGACTGGGTCCAGTCTTCTTCAGCATGTTCATCAATAACCTGGAT
>JANIJG010165486.1:0-10798 GCA_024611175.1 Megaceryle torquata
TAGAGAGGTTGGTGCTGGTCTCTTCTCACAGATAATTAGCGACAGAACAAGAGGGAATGGATTCAAGCTGCAACAGGGTAGATTTAGACTGGACATTAGGAAAAAAAATTCATAGAATAGTCAAACACTGTAATCAGCTGTCCAGGGTGGTGGTTGAGTCACCATACTTGGATGTGTTTAAGGGTCATTAAGATGTGGTGTTGAGGGGCATGGTTTAGGAGTGAGCTTTGTAAAGTAGAGTTCATGGTTGGACTTGATGATCCTAAGGTCTTTTCTAACCTGAATGATTCTATGATTCTATGAACTTGTAGCCATATCTTTATCTCCAGAAAGGAAGGAACAAAGTGGGGAATGCCTTCCCTACCTCCCATGACAAGGAGTTTGAGGGATAGAGTATAAGCTGAATTTCTCTGTTCCATTTCTTCTATTGGGAAGAGGCCTCTATCCCTCACCGCTGACAGCTTTACCAATACTAATCAGGTAAAGTGGTAGCCTGACTGAGCATTACACATGTGCCGAATCCCACTGAAGTTAATCAAGTGTTAACCATGACAGTTGACAAAATCTCATGCGGCTATAGCTCTAAAAAATGTTTCAAATTCAGGACATGCATTTCATAGCATCACAGAATTATAGAAATGTTTAGCTTGGAAGAGACTTTTAAGATCATCAAGTCCAATTGTTAATCTAACACTACCAAGTCCACCATTAAACCATGTCCCTAAGCACCATGTCTACACAGCTTCTAAATACCTCCAGGAATGGTGACTCAACCACTTCCCTGTGTAGCCTGTTCTAATGTCTGACAAACCTTTTGGTGAAGAAGTTTTTCCTAATGTCCAGTCTAAACCACTCCAGTACAATTTCAATTACCTGACCAGAAGACATGGAGAAAATGGAACAAAACCATTAGCAGAGACACACAGGGAAACTCTGTGAAACAATAGATGCAAGTGGTAACACAGTTAGAGGGGAGGGTGTTGCTTGTTTTACCATGCAGAGGGTCAAACATTAGAACAAGTTGCCCAGAGTCATTGTTGAATTTCCATTCTTGGAGATATTTAAATCCTGGCCAGCCAAGACCCTGATTGATCTGATCTAACTGGAGCCACAGAACCCCCAGATGCCCCTTTTGAACTAGACTGCTGAATGAGTCAGTGGTTTTACTTGTCTTGCTGAACCGGGAACTGAGAATGGTCAGAGAAATGAATGTAGTAACAGGTTTTTTTACTCATATGTCACAGTAAAAGATCATGTGTAAATCTCATATAAATTTGTAGTCATAAGTGGTCCTTTAAGTCTCTTTTACCTTTCACTTTGTTCCTGAAGAGCAAAAGAAGGACTATTAATGATAATAATTTTATAGCTTTAACACATCTTCTAAACCACATCTTCTTTCAGAATATATTGTCATTCTTCTATTTCATTTCCAAATTCACTTATTGTCCTTTTTTCTCATGCTCTGAAAATAATTCAGAATCAGACATGCCTGGCGGTGCTATCATTATCATCATTTACAATCATCTTCCTTTTCCCCCCAACTACTCAAATAATGCAGCAGAAAAATTGAGCAGCTCAGGACTATTGCAAGTATTATTATCATGAAAAAAATCACTTAGAGCTAAATCCATTAAGGTGTCAAATGCCCATGTCCTGACTAAGAGTCTTTGTGTGTAATGAAGTCCAAAACCGTTTCTCCCAAACTCCAGTCACTTAGTTGCTAGGTCACACTGCAGCAACAATGGACCAGGAATAAAGTTTCCTGCAGACCTGCTCCAGTACAGGATTGCCAAGGTCTGAGGGTGCTGAAAAGTCAGCGCTGCCAACAGCTACAAACGAGTCACGGGCCATCTCCCCCACCTCCCCACCAGGTCAGATACTACAGACTCTCTCAGGGAGTACCAATCAACCAAACCCACACCAGATGAAGAAGAGGTGTTTGCTTTTTCCAAAACTACTTATGACTAGGACAGTCACTTCAGAAGCTAGGGGTCTACCTCTTTTCTCCCCTGAGGCAAATAGTCTAATCATCAGATTCGCTGTAAACTAAGGGAAAGCTCTCTTTTTCTACCATATCAAAGCTCTTCTGCTTTATACAATGTAATTAAACATGACTGAGCCACAAGACAATTAAGAAAATGAGTATGTCTCTATAGCAAAGTGTTTAGGGTGCTTCTATGACCAGGGCGAAACTCATATTCTGCTCCCCCTCCAATAGGAAAATAAATCCTGTTTCTCCAAGGGCACTGCTTCAGGCTTGAGGGCATACTTGGGCTGGGTGTCATCTTAGGTTGCTCTCTCATAATGATTTCAGTCCCTACATTGGTTCATCCCAGTTGTAGTAGGAATAATGTATTTTCTGGTCATATCTAGAGAAGTAAAAAGGTTAATAATCAAACAGATAGGTTGCCATCATTTCTGGTTGCCATCATGACCAGTTGCTGCTGTTATCTTGTCATCTGTACATCACTGGCATTGGTCAGATGCTCCTGTTGTATGCATTCAGAACACATTCATGATCTGAAACAAACTTTCATGACATGTCACATTATTGATAAAACCAACCTTGTGAAGTATTTAAATGTGCAATGTTTGCCAACTGTTTTGATACTTTGCAATATTTTAATAAGTAACTTTCTTTGAATATCTGCTGCAATTCTTGCTAAACCTAACTCAGATTTGCAATGAGACAAATGAAAGATACATGATTTAGCTAAAATAATTAAAACCCACTTGAGTAAAAACCTTGAAACTAAGAAACAATCAGAGACAAGATGTTTTAATAGTTGTAATATTTTATAAGTGTATAATTTGTATAATTTCTACATTTTCTATTTTTTCTAAATAAGACATAACACTAGATTTGTACTGCCAAACTTAGGACTCTAAATTGACAACAGTATTTCAGTATTTCATGTTTGAGTTCAGGAGGATTTTTTCTGACTGAACTAATTTCCAGACTGACTGACCCTCATTTCTATAGTGGAGAGAATGGACGGAAATAATTACAATGTTGGTATTAGCAGACTGCCGATTTACCATCCTTAACTAATCTGTCAAAACTGATGCTCCAAGGTCATCATACATCAGAAGAATTAAGGTTTTTTCTTCCTTTCTGAGCCAGAACTTTATTAAATGAAGTCTTCCTTGTCATTTAACTTTGTCAAATATACATCATTAGTATGAGTTAATAGTCTTCCATGACACTGAAAATTAAAGATATAGTTTATATGTTCATCCTAAGAAGCCAATATATGTGTATTGCTTTTGGCTGAGACAGAGTTCATTTTCTTCATAGATTGTACAGTGATATATTTTGGATTTGTGATGAAAACAGTGTTGATAATACAGGGACTTTTTAGTTATTACTTAACACTTTCTGCTCCTCATACCACCCCACCAGCAAGTGGGCTGGATGTGCACAAGGCGTTAGGCAGAGACACAGCAGGGACAGCTGACCACAACTGACCAAATGGCTATTCCATACCATATGACATTGTGCTCAGTATTAAAAACTGTGTGGAAGAAGTACTAAGGGAGGATATTCAGTGTTATCACATTTGTCTTCTCAAGTATTTGTTATGTATGATGAAGCCCTGCTTTCCTGGAAATCACAAAACATCTGCCTGATAATGGGATGTACTGAATTAATTCCTTGTTTTGCCTTGTTTATATATGCAGCTTTTGCTCATTCTCAACTCATAAGTCT
Organism: Megaceryle torquata; assembly: GCA_024611175.1. Lineage (NCBI taxonomy): Eukaryota > Metazoa > Chordata > Aves > Coraciiformes > Cerylidae > Megaceryle > Megaceryle torquata. The sequence continues at coordinate 3,710 of JANIJG010165486.1, forward strand.
TTATGTCAGCCCATGAGTTTTCATAATTTTACCCTTCTAATTCTCTTTTCCATCCCACTGTGTGGTGGGATAAATGAGCAGTTGTGTGGTGCATCACCACCTGCTGGGGCTAAACCACAGCAATACAGTACTTGTGGAAGTTGCGTAAGGGTCAATTTATCAATATATATGAGTTTCTTCACAGGCTTTTGCTTTGAAACAGTACTATCCTCTTCTAATATGAGCTGCAGCTTCTTTTACTCATGGCAAAAGTGACACAATAGCCGCTGGCCACGAAAGCCACAAAAGCCAATAAACTGTACATCTTCTGCAGCTTTGAAATGCTCATACAGAAGATCAAGGAAGCTTGGACACCCTCTTTAAGAACACAACTTCTCTCCCTCCCCAACCATGAAAACTGAGGACAATTAAACTCCTAAATCAAGAGGCAACATTCAGTGGGGCAAGCTGGGGAAATAATTTTAGGCTGTTTCTTCTTCTTTCTTTACTGTACCTCATACCTTTGGATGTCCAAGTATAATTAGTTGTAACAGATATTTTTATAGGGCTGAAAATTAAACAAGCTCACACACAAGAAGTTGGTGGAAGCAAAAGAGAATGGGCATAAAATTTACAGAGCTATATTTCATTTTCTAACAGAACTGAAATTATTCTGGAAACTTTGTAGGGCTGTGCCAGCCATCACTTTATTATTAAAATTATATTAAAATTACCTGTGTAATTTTTAAATTCTCATATATGACGTAAGTTGATAAACTCAGTGTGTCTTTCCTCCTATTTCACAGGTGAAGTCACTGTGTCAGGCTGTACTAGGTGCTACAGAGGAAAGTCACTCTGTGCACACTTTAACTGCTTAAAATTCCAACTGTTCTTGTCAGTCTCAACACAAATATACAATAAAGCCACACTGATCCCTTGTGTACCACATAACTTTTCATTTCATCTTATTTAATCTTATTTAATCTTTTTGGCTAAGGCCTGTTTTCTAAACAGCATCTATCTTAACCTGAAGACTTCAAGTAATAAACAGTACAAAACTCCCTGGAGAGTTTGCTTTGGTGCTTAATTGGTGTTAAAAATGTGTATCTTAATTTTAACATAAGTATGACTGCCTTCACCTGGCATTGAAACTGGTTCCCATTTAACATTTATCTCTAGACAGAAATGTCCTTTTATACAACACATTTTCCCCCATTCATTTGCTTATCTACTATAGTGCAGTCATTCTTCCATCCTTTTTGCTGCATGAAATGGGCTGAACTCTTTTAGTATCTCACCACAAGACATTGTCTATGCTTTCCTATCATATAAATATCCCTTCCCATGAAAAACCAGAGGGCTCACGAACTCCACTCCTTGTCTCCTGCCTTCCCTGTTTCCTGTGACCTGATGTCATGGGTGAACAGTGGCTCTGCAATTTCTCCTAGACCCTTGCAGTCTCACACTGGTGTGAAATCAGGCCTAAAATATGCATTTCTCTTATTTCCTTTTTTTTTTTTTTTTTAATTCAAGCCAGGCTTCAGAGTTGAACTCCAAAGGATGTTATTTTTCTTAACAGAGGGAAAGGCAGTGGTTGCTAAGCAACAAGAGCTATAGGAACATTTTTTTTTATTATTTTTTTCCTCCCACTCAGATTTTTTTCCACTTTGGAAGCTTATATATTTGGAAGGTACAGAGTATTTGCATGGAGAAGCAGCCACCTAATGTCCTTTGAATCAAAGCAAAGATCAAAGGCTTAAAGGCTATATCATTAGAGAGTTCAGAAGCATCTAGATCTCAATGCTGTCAGATTTGGTTTGGTGGCAGTCAGAAGATTCTGAATCTTTAAAGATGTTTTTCCCATCTCAACATTAGCTAGAATATGACACTGAATTATTGGTAGTATCTAATATTGAATTTTGAAGACTCTGACTTTTTTCTTCCTGGAAAGAAACCACTGTGCTGAAGTAGTTGTATTACTACAGGACCTCAATGTATGCCTAAAAACGGAAAAGTACTGTTAATGTCATTGCACAGATGGACAACTGAAGGATGATGACATGCTTGAAATATATAATTTCCTCTGCTCCTAATTTTTGACAGATCATGGGAATTTTACTGCTCAAGCTTTACATCCCTTGTAATATATAGACTGAATGGAAACATTTCTATACTTCTGGACCTAGGTTCATGACCAACTATATATCCTGACTCCAGGTCAGACAGAGACCCAGGCATTTGCTGGCACCTCCTCCACACCCTGACTTCCTCAGAAAGGGAACTCAATTAGAAAGGTCACAGAAGATCCACAGCATCATCTGTTTAAGTCTGCAGGTTGGATCCATGGTGGATCAACATGCCAAATCAGACTGTTGTTCGTGACAGATGCAGGCAGAAAATCAAGTTCCTTTTTGAGTCTCTCTCCTGGACTTACTCATTTCAGTGATGTTTCTCTGAGATTCTGTAGGTGCTTTACCTGCATCTATATTTTAAATACATAGACTACACTAATGCTGGTAAATCAAACAGTGTAAAGGAATTTTTTTCAGGCACTGAAATTCAGTTATTTATATTATTAAATACTTATGTTATTCCCATGCCACTTAGCATTTTCCCAGAGAGATTCAGATCCAGTCTTGATATGAACACAGGCCATGAACTGTAGCTGGTTTGGATGCTTGGTTTGGAGAGTATGAGTTTAACATGATGAACTGCTAGTCAACCTCAGAGCCAGGAAATATTCCCAAGAAAATGTAATTTACTAACATACTGAACTCTATTATTTAGTCATATCATTGTGCACAGCTCATACAAATGAAACCCCCTTTAATATATGTCCATGTTTTTTAGTCAGTGGGGAGAGATAGGTCACTTTGAAGTTTTGACTTGATGATCCTGGAGATCCTTTCCAACCCTAATGTTTCTATGATTCTATGATTTGCTTAATTTTGAGCATCTAAGCTTGGTGAAAGGAGATGATTCTTCACTTTTTGCTTTCTATTTAAATGTCTAGAGCTCTCCATTGATCCTTCACACAGCATGCTTATCTGTTCACTCCTAAGTTCCCTCCTGAAGTGAAATTTTTCAGGTGATACCAACATGTAGTCCAGAACAGATTGCTCAAGTGATTTCTCATTGAAGGATTTTATTCCAGGCAAAATGGGTGAGATCACACCAGATTTGACTCCTACATTGCCATGCAGTCCTCAATTCTAAGAGCCCCAGAAGGCTTTGCTCCCTCCAAGATCTCCACATTCCCTGAATGTGTGACCTCAGTCCATGCAACAATTTTGTCTGGTGGGTTATAAATATACTGTACTGCAGCAAACGAAGTACATCCAATTAAAAAACAAAACAAATCAACCAACCAACCAACCAAACAAACAAAACCAAACAAATAAGCAAATAAAAGGCTTTTAAGAATTAAAGGCTTCAAAAAGATGCCAGACATTCCCTACACAGTACAGTCATGGCCAATTTATTCTACAGAGCCAAGTCTTGAAAAACTTAGACATAAGCCACTCAGTACCATTGTACTGGCAGCCAGGGATCATTTGGTTTTGAAAGACTGTTTCATTAGATAACTGAAATGTCAGTGCAAGTGGGAAGATCAATTTTTCTTCTTAGGCCGTCAGTGCTAAACGGTTTGGTAAATACCATCCTAAACATGTCATGGAGGCATGGCAGAATAGAGACTTGAGCTCGGGTGCTCAGAGTCCCAGTGTAATGAAACAGTGACTGCTTGCCATCCCCTGCCAGCCTCAGCTGACTACACAGCCCTTGATGGCTGAACAATTTTGTATGCACTGCTCCTTGCTAATCCCACTCAGACTCTAGCTGTGACTCTAACTCTTTTCATTAAAGATCAGTCTAGGAGACCTCCAAACCAAAGCAGACAAACTACCTTCAGAATAACCCAAACAATTGCTCTTCACTCCACAGACTGCTCTTCAATCTCCAGGGACAATCAGCTTTTGTAGGACATGATTACCATTCTGCATCTATAGGTAAAACTCATTAGTTCCCAGGAAAAGCTTCCTTCTGAAAGTCATATTTTTAGAAAGTAACTCTCCTTACTTAAACAGCAAGAAGAGTACATTGTCACAATGTCAAAATAACTTTGCAGAAAACACATTTTTAGGAGAAGGTTCATCTTTTTTGAACTGTGGGTGAGTTAGCTAAGGAAAACAAGAATGGCCTTCATCCAGTGTGACAAGAAGCAACAAAATCCTAGATAGACAGAACACAATTGTTGTTAGTTCAGCCTCATTATGTTGATCAGTTACACAAAAGAGGATGGTTAGTAGCTATGGGCTATCATCGGGGGAAGAGACAACAGGAACAGTTAGAAAAAAAACCATCATGTTTTCAAAATGGAAAGGGGGTTGGAAAAAAGACTGTAATGAACCAGTGTTTCTGCTGAGACCATAATTCTTATTCAGGGTTTACAAATTCCTTTTATAGGCTTGTCTGTAGAAGTTATTTTTTAGTATTCCATTAGGAAGTGAAGTTATTATTCTGTGGAAAATGGTATTCCATTGATAACTGCATGTGTTCATCCTTTACCAGTTCTCTGCATGAGTTCTTTCTGATGCATAGTGGTTGTTAAGTGTCACCCACACAATTTCCAGGAGGACATCTTGTGCATGACATACAACAGATTCTGGGGTAAAAGTGTATGAACCACATGGTTTGCTGGTTGCATTGTAGGAGTACTAACTGCGATGGCTGTGCAGATGCCTTGGTGAGTATAACTTTTGGTTTGGTATGTGCTGGATTACAGTAGTATTGCTGCTGCCACTGGTGACTCTGGCAATTGGAATATTACATGAAATTGGTGCTAAGAAATGTAGGAAAAAATGTTTCATTTTTATTTCAAAACAGACTGCATTTTCTTTATTTTTTGGGGGGGTGTAGATTCTGGTAGGAACAGACAGAGACAAAGAAGAATATTTAGTGTTGACAGCATAATTTTTCCCCCATCTTTCACAAACCAAAGAGTCAATTAAGTTTTCACTGAGCAGATGTACTTCTTAGTCTTTCACCATAAAAGCAAGGTTCAGTCAGGCAGTTATAGATCCTACACAAACGTGTGTGGGCAAGTGCCTGTGTGTGTGCCTCCCAGTGGACACCTCTGAACCAGGAGCCTAGAATTCCCAAAGTCCACTCCTGTGAGAAAAAGACTAAGATATCAACGACTTTCATTTCTACTTTTTTTTAAAGAGTAAAAAGTACCATATTGTTATGGAGTTTTTCAGACCCAGTCCTCCACAGACAGACAGAAAAAAAGGGTAAGAGACACTAAAGTTAATTCACTAGAAAGTAGGAATAAAAAACAGCATCTAGCTTTCATTGTCAGTGCTGAAAAGCGTGATAAAATAATACAAACCCGAGAAGTGTAAAGAGCTATTGTGAAGCCATATATTTCCAAAAGCACCCTCATACTTGAAAAGCCTGCCTTTCAGAAAATGGAAGTACATTTTCATCAGAGGGGTTCATGTTTTCTTCTATCTTACATTGCCAATCAGTACAGTTTGCTGTTTTAATTTAATTATTCCTGAAAAAAACTCAGTTTATTATTTTACAGTCAAAAAGACAGTGCAGGATATTTATAACTGTTTTGTTATTTAAGCATGTAGTAAAATTGCAGTTACTTTGGGAACTAAATTAAACCAGTGTAATAATTATCCAGCCGTGTGGATCACAGATCTGTTTGCTGTTGTTGTCCATTGATGATGGAGGACATCTTGAAGGGAACAGTGATAGGAGACAACATCATTAGCTGAAGCAAACATACATCCACAGCGTGTTCTCTAAGTATCTTAATCTGACACTGCCTACCAAAGCTGTTCCATTCATAATTAAAGTTCTATCTTAAACCTGATATTCTCTATCAACAGGGAACATAATCAGAAATTGTTGGTCTTTGGAAGTAGTAAAAGTAACTTCTGGATTGCACAGATAAAATACACATAATACAAATCTTTTAAAAAGTGATAAAAGGAAAGAATATGAAAATGCAGCTTACATGTGCATCTTACTTATATCAGCACATATCCTTATAAATGTATGCTTCCCAATCTCAGTTTGTTCTTAACAAAATTGCGCGGCTGGAGATCAGATAACTGGGTATGAACAAAAGGAGAGTCTATGACTGTTGGAAGAGAAGACAGATCTCTCATGCAGACTATAAAGATGTAGTGAAACAATGCAGGGAGAAGATTAGGAGAGCCAAAGCACAGCTAGAGCTCAACCTAGCTACGGCTGTGAAGGATAATAAAAAAAGTTTCTAAAAATTCATTAATAGCAAAAGGAGAAGCAGGGAAAATCTCCATCCTTTACTGGATGCAGAGGGAAATTTAGTAACAAAGGATGAGGAAAAGGTTGAGGTGCTTAATGCCTACTTTGCCTCAGTCTTCAGCGGTGGAACAAGCTATCCCCTGGACATCCAGCCTCATAAGATGGGAGACAGGGAGGGAAAGCAGAATGAGGCTATCATGATTAAAGAGGAGGTGGTTAGGGACCTTCTATGCCACTTGGATGCACAGAAATCTATGGGACCGGATGGGTTACACCCCAGGGTGCTGAAAGAGCTGGCAGTTGTGATCGCCAAGCCACTTTCCATTATTTATATGAAGCCCTGGCTAACTGGGGAGGACCCAATAGACTGGAGGTTATCAAATGTGACACCCATCTACAGAAAGACATAAAGGAGGACCCAAGTAACTATAGACCTGTTAGTCTGATCTCATACCAGGGATGGTCATGAAACAGATCATCTTGAGTGCTCTTACAAGATATATAGAGGACAACCAGCAGATCAGGCCCAGTCAGCACGGGTTTAGGAAAGGCAGATCTTGCATGACAAACCTGAGGACCTGACTACTGGATGAAGGAAAGGCTATGGTTGTGGTCTACCTGGACTTCCGGAAAGCATTTGACACTGTTCCCCATAGAATTCTAATGGAAAAACTGGCTGTGCATGGCCTGGATGAGAACACCATCTGCTGGATCAAGCACTGTCTGGACAGATGGGCCCAGAGAGTAGTGGCCAATGGTATTAAATCCAGCTGGCGGCAGGTCACAAGTGGCGTTCCTCAGGGCTCAGTG
>JANIJG010165487.1:0-10780 GCA_024611175.1 Megaceryle torquata
CAGAGTCCCTCTCCAGCCTTCCTGTAGGATCCCTTCAGCTATTGAAGGCAGTTCTGAGGTCCCCCTGGAGTCTTCTCTTCTCCAGGCTGAACACTCCAGCTCCCTCAGCCTGTCCTCGTGGGATAGGCTTGTAGGTCTGGGAGGTTTTATTTAAAACTTTATTATTATTTTTCTTTTTTAAGGTACTAAATGAAGCATGAGGTTCCTTTACCCAGGGCACACTCAAGGACATCAGACAGACACACGGACTTTTGTTTCCCAGCTCTTGGTTTCTCCTCTGACATTCCCCCCTCCCCATCCCTGACACTAAAGGACTCTTTTTGGTCACGGCTGCTTTGATGATATTTAAATGTAAAACATCTCCCTTCCTTGACTAGTTGAGGCATCCACCTTCTCACTTCATTTCAGGCACCTTCCCTGACAATTCTTGTGACCTTTTGGGGGACAATTCTCTGCTAGAAGCTCGATGTAGTGTTGTCGATGCCACTTGCCCTGTGATGGATGTTCACAATTACCTAGTTTTAGTAAAGGTTCTTTGGATAAAATAGTCATTTCTTGTGCACATATTTGAGACAATCAGGTGAAGTAAGCAGAGAAATTTCTTACAAAGGTAACAGCTGCTTTGATGTTTAAATATATGTAGATCAGACTTAGAACATGGTGTAAGAGGAGTCATCCTCTTCTGATCCAGCAGCTACCATCCTGCCTTGGGCTTTGGAATGTTGTTATACTTCATTTTGAATAAAACAACAAGGGCTGTGCCAGGCTGCCCAGGGCAGTGGTGGAGTCCCTGTGATCCCTGGAGGGGTTTCCAAGCTGTGGTGCCGAGGGACAGGGGTCAGTGGTGCCCTGGCAGTGCTGGGGGAGTGGTTGGACTTGGTGATCTGAAAAGTCTCTTCCAACCGAAACGATTCTGTGATTCTAAACCCAAAGTATTTTATCCCCAAGCTGAAGGTCAAGGAAGGTAAGGCAGAAATTGTTTTTGCTGGGCCAGTTTCGTTAGGTGACCAGTAGCTGCCTTTCACAGAGATGTTGCTGTTCACCCTCTGTAACTGTCAGAAGTTCACACTACCAGGAAACAGGCTGCCCTTTCCATTCAGAGGTTAGTGGAAATCCGTGTGGTGCCATGTCCAGCTTCTCCCCATCAGGAATCTCTTAAGTTCTTTGTGTTCTTTTGCTATTAAAAAATAGGGTTTGGTTTGGTTTGGTTTGGTTTGAAGTAAATGCATGGGCCTTTCAGGTTGTTTGCCCACTGTTAATGGATCCTTTGAGATGCCACACTGATAAACTGCCTGCAGTTTGCTCGGTGTGCTCAAATCCAGTTCAGGATGCTCGGGCTGCACATGTGCACTGGAGCTCAGGGACAGCCCCAAGCTGGGGCAGGTCTCCCAGGAGGATGGGTGGTGAAGGTGGTCGAGCTTTGTGCCCACTCATCACCACAGGGGCTGGACTGGGGCTGCCTGCATCCTTCTGCACAAAGAGAAAGTGGCATTTTTCAGTTTGCATTTACACTTTATGTGGTGACGAAGCAATAAATTGTAGCTCTTGTAGAATATGACCGTGGCAAAAAGACTAAGTGCTTGACAGTGAACACTGAAATTCAGAGTTTTCCTTTATCCTCAGCTTCCAGCACTAACGTGGTTAATGGGAAGTGTGAGGCCCAGCTGCTCTGACATCTCAATTTCCTCTCATTCTCCTTTTGTACTTGTCATGGATCTCAACTGAATTTCAGGCTCTTGATTGCCATCTTTTTGGTGGCGCAGGGCCGTGTGGATCGGTATAAATGCTTGGTTATTGTATGGGATCAAACCAGCTGTTCTCCAGTGAGGCTATTTATAGGATTTTTAATTTCCTTCAGTTTTGTCACGTGTGTTCTGCAGACATGAATAATTACTGTAAATTAGGTTTCTCTATCGAATGACAGACTTAATTTTTTTGGTTTGTTTAATTTCCAGTGCGTGCAGTGTTGTATTCTAATACTTCAATGTGAAGGTGCTGAATGAAAGAACTCACAGAATCATAGAATTACTGAGGCTGGAAAAGACCTCTGAGATCATCAAATCCAGGCTATGCCCCAACACCACCACATCAGCCAGACCATGGCACTAAGTGCCACATCCAACCTTTCCTTAAACACCTCCAGGGACAGTGACTCCACCACCTTCCTGGGCAGTGCATTCCACTGCCTGATCACCCTCTGCAGTGAGAAAGTGTTTCCTGATATCCGACCTAACCTTCCCCAGGTACAGTTTCAAGCCGTGCCCTCTCGTCCTGGCACTAGCTGCCTGGGAGAAGAGCCCAGCCCCCTCCTGACTACAACTTCCCTTCTCATTGCACATCCAAGCAAGCTGGCCATGGACCGGTGCACTGAGGGCACATACGGACCCCCTTGGGAGTCCAAGTTGGGACAGTGACTCCATTGAATCTCACATTGCATGCAGCCAAGGGGTTCCCATTCCCTAACACCATCTTGTGGTTTTCAAAACCCAAGTTGACCATCACCGATTCGTTGCTACCCAAACTCCCCATCTGCCATCCCAAACTTGCAGAGGTGTTATGGGTGGGGGAACATTGATATTTTGGGTTGAATCCATATTAATTTTGCCATTCACTCAGCTTTTCATTGCACAGCTTGGTTCTGATGCTGTTGAACTCCTGTATTTGCAACCCAAACCCTTGCAGAACTGGGGAACTAAACAGAGGAATGTTTGCCATAGTATATTAATGCTACAGGTTCAGTGATGGTACTTCACATTCTTCACTGACAGCTTATGTTTAATTTGCAAATTATATATGACAGCCAGATGATGATGAGCCATCATGTGCAGCGTCCTGGATGGTGTCAGCACTAGCATGGCCAGCAGGACTCAGGCAGGGATCGTCCCCCTGGACACACTGGTGGGGCTACATCTCGAATCCTGGGTTTAGTTTTGGGCCCCTCACTCCCAGCAGGACATTGAGGGGCTGGAGCGTGGCCAGAGAAGGGCAACGGAGCTGGGGAAGGGGCTGGAGCACAAGGGTGGTGAGGAGCAGCTGAGGGACCTGGGCTTCTTCAGCCTGGAGGAAAGGAGGCTGAGGGGAGACCTTCTGGGTCTCAACAGCTCCCTGACAGGAGGTTGGAGCCAGGGGTGGTCGGGCTCTGCTCCCAAGGAACAAGTGACAGAACAAGAGGAAATGACCTCAAGTTGCTCTAGGGGAGGAAAAATGTCTTCCCCTGCAGGGTTGTCCAGGGCTGGCCCAGGCTGCCCAGGGCAGTGGTGGAGTCCCCATGATCCCTGGAGGGCTTTCAAAGCCCCCTGTGGAGCTGTGGTACTGAGGGCCATGGTTTAGAGGTGTCCTGGCAGTGCTGGGTTAATGTTTGGACTTTATTATCTTGAAGCTTTCTTCCAACCAATGCAATCCTATGATTTCTCCAGGTTGGAGCTCAAGGCAGATTTCCATAACGTGCCCCGTATCAACACGTTCTCCTGGTATTTAGCCTTCTTGGTAGACGATCCCATTTCCATTTTTGCAGATGTTTCTTCTCCCTTAAATTGCAATAAACCCAAATGGGGTTTGAATTTGCTTTTTGGTCAAACAGTTCCTAAAAAAAAAACACTCTGAAAGGGCTTTTGGGGCAACATCTGTGTGGTCCCCAAAGGTGGCACGTGCTGTACTGCCTTGGGCTTTGTCTGTCAGACAGAGGTATCCTCTCTGTGAGCAGTGCCCATCTGCCTGCCCCCATGTCCTTTGAGTGACTCACCTCACATCTCATAAAAAAACTTAGAGCCTCTTAATTGTCCTCATTATCACCAAGAACAAGCGGCCATTGGTTGCTCACACATTTCCAGACCAGGAGGTCTGGCTGCTTAACAGATGCTTGAAAAGATGCTGGTTCTGCTGTTATTGAAAGCTGTGGCCTTCTGCCAGTTTGCATCAGAGGGGAATATACGGTGTCATCAACATTTGAGGGAGTCCTTCACAAAGAGAAAGCGTAGCCAAAACCGAATGTGACACTGTTTTCCTCTAGATAAGGCATTTTTTTTCATGCGTGTGTCCTCCTGTTGTTGGCTGTTCTTCCAAGTTTTATATTTATTCTCTGGCCTTATTTTCCTGTGGCTGTGCTTACATTTCTTCAGTGCTGTAACCCCAGTTTCAGTGGAGGTTTCTTTCTCCAGCATTCCTACCTGCAATGACAGATCACTGCACCAACAGCAGAGAACCAAGAAAATGAGTGACCAAAACCACCTCGACAGAAAAAAAAAAGGTATTTACCAGAATATTAAGCAGCCTGTGGAAACAAATAGTTACCTGGGCTCCACAGTAGAGCAGTTTGACACACAATGGGTTGAGTCGCAACTAATGTTGAAGTTTAACAGTTTGAGAAGTAAAAACCACCCCACCAGCTTCTGTCTAGGCAAAACATTTCATCAATTAGCATAAATTATGCCACTTAAAGTGCTTATTAACATTTAGTTGAACGTTATGAACGTTGGTTTGGGATCTGAGTTCTCGTAGCAAGAGAAGTCACGGCAGAGAGCGGGAAGTTTATTTGAGCTGTAATTAGGATTTCTTTGAAAATTCTCTGCCTTTTGATGGCATGTCCTCAAAATCTCTCCAAGAAAATAATCCAAAGCATAAATTCAACCATTTCCAAAGAAAAATGGTGAGGTAAGAATCGTGAGAAAAGGTGAGGTTGTTGCCTTCTACCTACTGGTTTTACAGGAGGCCTGTCCTGGGAGATTTCTAAAATCCTGTTGAGATCTGGCTGTCGATAGTCTCTCAGTTTACTGGTTATAAATGTCCTTCTGTGAGTTTATTACCGTGGATGGTTGGCGAATGTTTTTGTTGTCGTTGTTCTTCAGTGCAGCACATTATTGTTAAGGTGCTCCTCGGAGGGAAATAATGGAAGAATGATAGAAATAGATTTTTTTTTTCATTACAAAAAGGTCAGTTTCTCTCGTTAATTACTGACCCCATGGTCTCCATTATAGAATTGTAGAATGGCAGGGGTTGGAAGGGACCTCTGGAGATGTTCTGGTACCACCCCCCTGCTCCATCCAGCAGGGTCACCCAGAACAGGGGGCCCAGCAGCACAGGGTCCAGGTGGGTTTGGAATCTCTCCAGAGAAGGAGACTCCACAACCTCTGTGGGCAGCCTGGGACAGGCTCCCACACCCTCACAATAAAGAATTTTTCCTCCTGTTCAGATGGAACCTCCTGGGGTGCAGTTTGTGACCATTGCCCCTCATCCTATCCCAGGGCACCACTGACCAGAGCCTGGCCCCTTCTACTTGACCCCCACCCTACAGATCTTTGTAAACATGAGTAAGATCCCCTCTCAGGCTGCTCTTCTCCAGTTAAACAGCCCCAGGGCTCTCAGCCTTTGCTCATCAGAGAGATCTTCCTGTCCTTTAGTCATCCTTGTAGACTCCTTTAGACTCTCTCCAGTATTCCCCATCCCTCTTGAACTGGGGAGCCCAGAAGTGGACACAGTACTCACGACGTGGCCTCACTAGTGCAGAGTAGTGGGTGAGGAGAGGAACAGAGAAAGTTAGACCATACTTTAGTGCTGTACCATCCTTCCATGTCATGTGTAGTGTTTGAACAGGCACTTGGAACACAAGTTCGTTTGCAAACCCTTGGAAAGATGCAGAGCACTAGAAAATTGCATCAGAAGCTTCAGGATAGAAATCAGTGTTTGCTCTTGTCACAGCAGCTCCTTGGGACTCTCAACATGGTGCCAGAAAAGTGTCTTTGGAAGAATTAATTCTTTTCTCTAGTGTGAGGTTTTCTGGGGACATGGCATCTCTGTAAAGTCAGTAGCAGAAATCATATCTTAAGGTAGGCCAGGTTTCTTAAAGACCTAGAAAATGTGAAGTTCTGGTCTGTTGGATGGTGAGCGCAGCGTTGCCTCTCCCAGTGTTTGCACCTCTGTTATTTCAGAGCAAAAAGGAGACAACAAGGGCTAAATGCTCTCCTAAATTACAGCTCGGCTCTGCCAAGTCCACTGAAGTCACCCCATCGCAGGTATCACTGCAGGAAAAAACTAGCATCCAACCAATCTCACCACTCACCAAGTTGGGAAGACCCTAACCCAGGTTACCCAGAGAGGTGGTGGCTGCCCCATCCCTGGCACCATTGCAGGGGAGGTTGGCTGGGGCTCTGAGCACCCTGCTCTGGTTGCTGATGTCCCTGCTCAATGCAGGGCCATTGGGCTAGATGGCCTTGAAAGGTCCCTTCCAACCCAAACCTATCTGTCATTCTATGATTCTGTGTTCAGGAAAACAGGGATCTTCCCTCCCAAGAATATGCATGTGCCTGTGGGAGTGTTCAGCCCTTTGCAACACCATAAACATGAACCCAACCTCAGCACAAACAGAGGAAATCCAAATGTAAAAGGAACAAATTCAACAGGCCTGTCAGACTGTAAGGAAAATGAAAGTCCTCAGAAGGAACTTTGGAGAAATGCAGGATGCAGTGTGGAGGCTGAATTCAGTCTGTGGATGGACCATGGCTGGGCAAAACCTGCCCATAGCCCTGACTGTGCTTTCAGCAGATGCATCTCCAGATGAATTTCATTACACATTGACATGCCGTTATCATCTTCAGCAGTTTGATTCTCTTCCTTGTTTTTTCACCACCAGAGATGTTTGCCTCTGGTATTTCAGTTCAGGCTGGGGCAGGTTTTTCTTGGGGCTTTGTTCACAACAGCAGCACTGGCTTCCACACCAATTCCCATCCCTGCAGCACACGTCACTGAATTTGGCTCATGGTTTTCTCTCCCATGTGCTTGGTGCCTCTGAAGCTCTTCCAGAGCAGCAGCAGCAGCAGGACAAGTGCCATCTCCGTGTGAGTGGGGAGAGGCTGATCCCAAGGTGAGGACCTCACCTTGGTACATCATGGGTAGGAAGGGGCTGTGTTTTGTTGGGACTTAGAGCTACTCCAGGCTCCAGCAGCGTGAATCTATCGTGGAGTTACCCAAGATCAGCAGGGATGCTTTTCTTTCCTTCAGGCCATTGTAGTACTGTAGTACTGCTTGGAACTTATTTTCTCCAGTACTCCTTGTTTCTGTCTGACAACAGGCATTAGCTGGTGGTACAAGCTAATTGGAAGTGACCGGTGACCGCAAAGTCCTGGGTGGGAGCGAGAGTCTGGCATCCTCTTTTTTTAAGATACTGACGTTTGCATTTAAGATTTTTTTTTTTTTTTCTTTTTTTTTTCCCATCCTCTTTCTCCTTTCTTTCCCTCCTTGACTTCTGTTATTTAACAAAGGAACATTTTGAAAAGGGAACACCTGGAAGGTGTGTTTTGTGAAAGTGGGGGGGTGTGGTTCTCACAGAATCATAGAATCATTTTGGTTGGAAAAGATCTTTAAGACCATCAAGTCCAACTGTTACCCCAGCACTGCCAGGGCACCTCTAAACCATGGGCCTCAGCACCACAGCTCCACAGCTTGGAAACCCCTCCAGGGATCATGGGGACTCCACCACTGCCTGGGGTGGCCTGGACAACCCTGGAGGGGAAGATATTTTTCCTCCCCTAGAGCAACTTGAGGCCATTTCCTCTTATCCTATTGCTTGTTACTTAGGAAAAGACACCAATCCCCACCTGACTCCAACCTCCTGTCAGGGAGCTGTCAGAGCCAGAAGGTCTCTCCTGAGCCTTCTTTCCTCCAGGCTGAAGAAGCCCAGGTCCCTCAGCTGCTCCTCACCACCCTTGTGCTCCAGCCCCTTCCCCAGCTCCATTGCCCTTCTCTGGCCACGCTCCAGCCCCTCCATGTCCTGCTGGGAGAGAGGGGCCCAGAACTGACCCTAGGATTTGAGGTGAAGCCTCACCAGTGCTGAGCACAGGGGGACAATCCCTGCCCTAGTTCTGCTGGCCATACCAGTGCTGACACCAGCCCGGATGCTGTCGGCATGGTTTCTGTCACCTCTGTTCTCCTGTGGGCATGGGGACATTTGGTTTGCCAAGGGATGAGCTGTCTGTGCCTGGCTCTGCTCCTGCTGGCTGCCATGCTATACATTCTCCTCACAGGCCCCTCTTGCCCCAGTGGAAGGGCTGAGCCCACAGTGTGACCTCCACACTGGAGCCTTCATCAGATTTAGGAATGGCACCTCCCAGCTTGGCCATGGCCCAGAAGCCCTGGGGAGTTTCCCATTGGAGATGTGGGGCTGTGGGAAATAATTTTCCTGGCTAAAAGTTGGCATGGTTGGGGGGCAGAGATTCAGGGGGAACCTCAAACCATGTGGAAGGGAGTTTTGTTATTCAGACAAGGATTTGTGCCGGTACATACGGCATCAAGTGATACATGGTGTTGCTACTAAATAAATCAGCATACTGCTTGCATTTTATTTTTCTGATAAGAAAAATGCAAGGGAAGAAAGCCAAGTGCTTACCTATGTCATCAGATAATTTACCTGTAGTCAAGCTATGAAATTAATGTCTCTTGCCTTTCTCTTCTGTCTGAAAACAAAATGATGGAGCCCAGGAAGGCACCTCCAGGCAAGAGCAGAGCTAGTGGAAAAACAAAGTAGAGCACTTGCTCCCGTTGCGTTCGCTGAGGAATGATGTGAGTGTCTGGCAGCTCCCCGCGAGGTGCTGCGGTCCCCGCGCATCGCAGAGCGGTGGGCAAAGGGGGAGTGGGAGGGAAAGGCTGTTAATTAAGAATCGGTGACCGATTTATCTCTATTTCCTAATCTCTGGATTTACTTTGTGATGGGGAAATTGAAAGTGTAAGGTGCTTTAGGTTAAAATTTCATCTGCTTTGCAGGATTTTTGCTAGAGTGCTGTTTTGTGTCATTGAGAATGAACTGGGAAAGGTGTGAGTGCACCATCCGGAGCACTTAATCACCAGTGCTCATCGTGGTCTTTCAAGCATTTGGCTGCATTGTTACAAGGATGGGTCAGAAATTACCTATAAAAAAATTAACACATCATCCGCTGCTCATGAAGAGGAGTTTTGGCAGTTCAGTGGATTATATGTGCTATTAAATATTTTACATACATTCTGTACATTTTTTCACCGTTTCTTTTCTGCTGAGTAACCCTATCTCTCCATCTGTCCCTTCCACAGCATCCTGCCCATGCTTGGGCTCAGCCACTGGTGGTCTAGGAATCCATGCTCTGGGGTAGGATAAGATCCAGCACTCAAGAAGAGAAAATACTCGTGTGGAAAGGTATAAAATCCTAACAGAAACAATAATAATATAAAAACCCAACAGGGCAGGGGGTTGGGAATCCCTGGATCATTGAGTCCTTGGTCAAGGTGTCAGTTATGTGGGTCGTTGGTGCTGAGGAATGATGGCAGCTCAGCAGCAAGGAGGGTCTGGTTGCTCTGTCAGGGATAACAATGGCTGTACCTTTGCTTAGCTAAGGGGCTCTTCAAGTGTGAGCTGTATTCCATGTGTGTCAGCCAATAAATAATTGCTGTAGCATTTACACTGTAAGCTGCTTGCAGCTTCTCCTTCTCGTGGCTAGAGAAGCTGAACAAACCGTAACTGGTACGATGCATGTTGTCAGAGAAAACGGTGTTCACTGCTCTTCCTTTCTTCCTAGAAATTGATATCCAGCTATTTTTCTCTGAATTTGTTTGAGAGAGAAAAATTGCCTCATTTCACAGAATCACAGAATGGCAGGGGTTGGAAGGGACCTCCAAAGATCATGGAGTCCAACCCCCCTGCCAGAGCAGGACAGAGCTGGAGCAGATCACACAGAGATGCACCCAGACAGGGCTTGAAAGTCTCCAGAGAAGGAGACTCCACAGCCTCTCTGGGGAGGCTCTTCCAATGCTCTACAACTCTTCCAGGAAAGAAGTTCTTCCTCATGTTGAGGTGGAACTTCCTGTACTTTGAGCTTGGATCCATTGCCCCTCATCACAATTCAAAGTGTTTCTTTTAAAGAGGAAAGATGTTCAGGTCATTGCTGGTCTGGCTGGTGCAAACCTCAAGTGATCACCTGCCTTGAGTTCCCACCATCATCAGGCAGTCAGTGTTTAAAATCTCAGTACTTAAAATGAGGACTGCGGTAGGAATGTGCTGTCAAGGTGTTTCTTTTTACTTATTATCAGAAATACTGAAATTACAGCTCCACTATAGGTAATTGCCACTTGGGTATCAAGTATTCTACCCAAAAGGGGGAGAAGGAGGCTCTGGGATTGCATTTTCATTAGGAAACACCCCTAACGAGGTCTGGGTTTTACTCGCATGATACAAACTCCCACCTGAGTTTTCTAGGTAATATTCCCCTAAAAACATGTGCTTTTGTTTCTTCTTTCTGCTCAGTCTCAAATCTAAATGGTGTGTGGGCAAATGTGAGCTAAGCTTTTAAAGTTACTCTGAAATTGATAATGGCAACTGAGCCTTGCAATTATTTGCCTGGGAATGGACTAGTTGTTGGTTGGGGCGGGGGGGTTGTACTTTATCTAAAATAACCCATCAAAACAAAACTCCAACGGTGGCATTTAGATTTGGATGATGACATAGGTGTGCATAACTTCTAGACTGAAAACCCCCAAACCCTGAGTGGATATAAATAGTGCCATTTCAGTTCCCACGGGAACGTGTCAGCTCTCTCACTGCTTAAGCTTTCTACATCTTACATCATTCTCTGTCTTATGTAACTCTGGTCCTCGGATCTAATGGGGATGGGGATCTAATTAATGTATATAATAATTATGATAATCTAATATAATCTATAATAATTATAATAATCTAATTAATGTCTATAAATACACAAGGGCTGGGTGTCAGGACAGCAGGGACAACCTCTTTTCACCTGTGCCCTGTGACAGGAGGAGGGGC
>JANIJG010165488.1:0-10759 GCA_024611175.1 Megaceryle torquata
GGTGTCACGACACGGGGGGGACCCCAGAGGGCGGGGCCACCCCAAGGGAGGGGCGCGATCAGTGCGGGAGGCGTGGCCTGTCTCGAGGTTCCCGCCAAGAGACGGAGGGGCGGGGCTTTGGGGGCGTGACACAGAAGGGGCGTGGCCACGCAGGAAGCGATGGGCGGGGCTCCGGGGGGGCGTGACCGTGATGTAATTATGGGCGTGGTCTGATAGAGACCGGGGCCCTCCCGCGCCCACTGCTGCCGGTGGCTGCGGGCGGGTCGGCCCTTCCCTGGCCGCCTCTCCCGGTGCCCCGGCCCGTCCTCCCCCTTCCCCCCCCGCCGCGGCGGCGCTCACCGGCCGCGTGCCCAAGTGGTAGGTGTTGCCGAGGCAGAGGCGGCAGCCGAGCGCGCCGAGCTGAGCCGCCGTGACGCCTTTGGTGGTCCCGCGGGTCCCCACCGGCATGAAGACGGGGCAGGGGACGGGGCCGTGCGGCAGCTGCAGCTCCCCGGCCCGCGCCCGGCTCCGCCCGCACTCCGCCACCACCCGCAGCAGCTGCGCCGGGCCCGGCCCCGCCGCCGACTGGGGCGCCGCCATCTTTCCGCTCCGCCGCGTGATCTGCCCTTCCGGTCGCCGCCGTTACCCACCGGAAGTGACCGTAACCACGGGCAACGCGGCGCGCCATCTTGGGCTGCGGCCTTCGCGCTGGGCTGGGGGTGGTCGTTATACTCCGGCTCCCGTGGCCCTCGGGAGACCCCCCCCCTCCCCGGGCAGAGCCCCCTCCCTTCCCCCGCCATGTCGCCCCCCGAAGAACCCCCTACTCTGATGGCCTGTCCCTTGGGAGCTCCATCACCCGGTCCCTATGTCCCCCAGGGAGAGCATCCTCTGCCTCCCTCGCCTTGGGGCAACCGCCCTCCCATGGTCCCTAAGCCCCCTCGGGAGGGCCCCTTCCTCCATCCCCTCATTCTTGTGCACAGCCCTCTCCCTCTGCTCCCTCAGCCCCCCGGGAGAAGCCCCACTTGTCCCTCTGCCTCCGTTTCCCCTCACACAACAGCTCCATCCATCCCCTTGGCCTCCCCACCAGTCCCACCCAGGATTTCAGCCTAGGGCACCCCGTTGTCGGGATAGCCCTGCCCAGGTCTGAGCCTGGAGAGACCCCCCTCCCTTTACCCTTTAACGCCCCCTTTTCCCCCTGGAGCGGGTCCCAGGGGGTGTTAAGCCCCAGCGGGTCCAGGCACCCCATGCGGGGGGGCTCCGGGAGGGGCAGGAGCAGCTGCTTGGCCCACATACGTGGGAAACATTCCCTGTTTTGCTGGTTTTTGTCTCCCCAGACTCTGTGGCGAGCAGCTCCCAGCGCAGGGGAGGTGAAGGTGCCGTCCCTTGCCCAGCGGAAAGATGGACGCGGTGCCTTCCAGCCGGCCCGAGCCCCTGGCCCCGCAGCAGCTGGAGCCGCGGGAGCGACCGAGCCGGCGGACAGTGGATCAGCTGAGCCCGGAGCTCCGGACGGAGAAATACACCCTGCTGAGCATGGATGGGAAGCTGCTGGGACCGGAGCTGAGCCGGATCCGGAGCGGTAGGGATGCCGGGAGGGAGGGTTTCCCCGGGGCAACGGGGCCAGCGCCCGGTTCATGCTCCGGGCCTTCCTGGGAAGCGCCGGGTGCTGCTCTCACCCCAGCTGGACTCGGGAGGGCCCCGTCATCCCGAAATGCAGCCGCTGCCGCCCTCGGAGCGGGGTGTGGCGCTGCCCGGAGCCGTTTGTCGGGTGCAGCGTGACCCCGAATTGCCGGAGGAGCCCCGAGGGGGGCTGGCCGGGGGGTGACGACGCCTCTCCCCTGCCCGCCTCAGAGGTGGCCCTGCCGCTGGAGCGCCTGGACGCCGACCTGCCCCCCGACCTGCCCCCGGGCTACCTCTGCCGCCAGCGCCGCTCGCTGCCCAGCGTCCCCGCAGCCCCCGGCCCCCCGACCCCCGCCGAGCTCAGGTGGGTGACGCCGCCGGCGCCTCCCGGCCGTGGGGTGTTGTGAGCCGGCGCTCGGCTCCCCCACATCCCGCTCGTCTCTTCCAGGAGCAGCTGCGACAGGCTCTGCGCCGGCCGCTTCCCGGCGGGGCTCAGCCGGCTGGTCACCGGCTTGCAGAGCCCAGCGGCCCCACGGCGCCGGGGCGGCCCCACGGCGCCGGACACCAGCCGGGGGGGCGCGGGGCGGTGACGGGAGCCCCCGGGGACGGGACGGGGCTCCCCGCGGGGCGAGGGCGTGGAATAAAGACCCCCCCCCAAGGCAACAGCCGCAGCTGGGGTGTTGGTGGGGAGGTCGGGCGGGGGCCCGGGGATCGGTCCGGCCCTGGGAGCTGCCGTCAGCCCTGCGCCTCTACACGGGGGTCTACGGTCACCGGTCTGCGCCCGGGAAGGATGAACGCAGCCAATCGGCTTTCAGGGGAGGTTGATTGACAGCCCGTTGGCGAATGGTGAGGGGGCATTCTCGCCGCCCAGCTTCCCTCCGAGTCCCCCGCTCCGGCTCGGTTGGTCAGTGTGGTGGAGTGTCGGATACGTAGGCCAACGAGAGGGAGGATGGGCGGGGAGAAGCGGGGGAATACCTCGGGCCCTTTCGGGGTGTGATTGGCTGACTTGCTGGAGCGGCGGTCCCCTCTGCCAATGAAATGTAGGGGCGATGCCGAGGGGCGGGAGGTACGACGGCACCGCCCTAGCTGACAGGCCAACTCCACCTCCCATTGGCCGCTAGGTGTGAGCAAGGCGGCGAGGGGCCAATGGAACGGTAGGGAAGGGGAGTGGCTTTCCGGTGCCCACCCTCCCTGGTGATTGACAGGCCGTCTCTCCGCTCCGCACGGTCGGTTCCTCTGATCGACGGTCGGGCCGGCCAAAGGCCGCGCGTCCTGGGGGGCAGCGGGGCGGGCCCAGCGCGGCGGCGCCCCGGGGGTGTCGCCAGTGCCGGATGAGGAGACTCGGAGGGGAAGTTTGGTCGCCGCCCCGGGCCCTGTGAGGAGGAGCCGCCGCCGGGAGCGCGGTCCCCCCGCCGCCGCCATGGGGAACCGGGGCATGGAGGAGCTGATCCCGCTGGTGAACAAGCTGCAGGACGCATTCAGCTCCATCGGGCAGAGCTGCCACCTCGACCTGCCGCAGATCGCCGTGGTGGGCGGGCAGAGCGCGGGGAAGAGCTCGGTGCTCGAGAACTTCGTGGGCCGGTGAGTCCTGGGGCGGCGGCGGGGATGGGGGCGTGGACGAGGACGTCGCCGGAGCTGCCCGCCCGCTGCCGCGCTGCTGGCGTAAGCGCGCTTCGTGAATCCCGCCTGCGTAGGGCGCGGCCGCGGCCTCAAGGACCCCCAACCCCCCCGCGCGCGCTCTGCGCAAACTGCGGAGCGCCCCGGCGGCCCTCTCCCCTCGCCCGGCCGTGCCGTACGCACTTGGCGTAAGGCGCGGACCCGCCGGAGCGGGTCGCCGGCGCCGGTCACCGGCGTCCCCTTACGCCAGCGGCGCAAGCCTGGGCTCGGGCCGTAGCCGGCGCCTACGGCGCTGGCGTAACGGGGCTCTGTGAATACGAGAGCGGGCTGCCGCCGCGAGGGGGATGCGCGGGAGCCGCGGCAGGTGCGGGCCCGAAGCACCGGGAACCAGCACCGGCCCCCCGAGCAGCGGGGCCGCGGCCGCGGAGGATGCTGCCGGGGTGAGCCTCCCCCGGGCCTCCCGCCCGCCGCGGGGCTCGTCCCGGATTGTGGCCGGGGTCTCCCGGGATCCTCGAGGGGGGAGCTAGGGTGGCGTGGACACAGCGGGAGTGGCGGACGCTGAGCCACCGATGCTGAACCGGAGTGCGGCACAGCGGGAGCGCTTCCCTTCACCCCTCACCGGTCTGTTTCCAGGCTGATAGCGTCAGGGCCCCGGTCCTTCCCACGCCCGGTTGCGGGGACCTGCTCGTGTCAGGGATGTGCGTCCTTGAGATAGGGCCAGAGGTGCCGGGGACTCGCTGTGGGGCCGGTTGGCACGGAGAGGATAAGGCAAAGCCACGGGCTCGACACCCAGCCCGGGGCAGGGAGGTGAACGTGCCCTCCCTGATAACCGGGGGGGGAACGGAGCCCAGGAGCTGATTTCACCCCTGTTACTGCTGCGGGGTTTGAAAATCTTGCCTGGCACTTTTGAAATCTACTGTAATTGCTCATAACTTCTGCTTTGGCACTGAAGTGCCGCCAGAACAGTTGATCCTCGGCCTTCTCCACCTTCTAGTTGTTCCCACCCTGGTTTTATGGGGATGGTGGCACTGGGCGGGTGACTGACAGCTCAGCTCTGGGCTCATCCTCGATTCCCTGGGCACTGGCTCCGTCCGTGGGCTGAGGAACTGCCGTTGTTGCCGCTTTGTTCCCGTCCTTGCCCGTCCCTTGGTCAAGGACTGCTTCTTGCTCCGTCTGCCTCCCCCGACAGGGTTCCCATCCCGGCTGGATGCTGTGACAGTAACAATAGCGGCCTTCCTGTGACGTCACCTCATCCTGACACGGGCCGGCGCGGATTTTGTCACTGACAGAACGTTGGCAGCTCGGTCCCGCTCTTACATGGCGCCAACGTGAATCGGAACGTTCCCCAGAAAACTGAGCCTGGCGGTTTTGTCACGTCTGGGGCTGGTTTTGGCGTCGTGGTGGCTGCGGTGATGCGCTGGCCGTTGCCTTTCTCTAGAATGAAGTGGGATTTGAAAGCGCCGTCTGTGTTTTCCCCACCGTCGTGCTTTCTGCCCTTCGATTTTTTTTTTGCTTGTGTAGCGTTTTTCCGAGCAGCGAGGTCGGGATCCGGAGCCTGCTGGGCCATCCTTCACCCGACGCCATTTGTGCCTCTTTTATTCTCGTGCTGGTCGGATTCGTGGCCGGGCTTTTCCAGCCTGGTGCCGTTGGCGTGGGAGGGAGAGGAGGAGTTGGTTGGAGCAGTGGAGCTTGAACCCCTCCAGACTAAACTTGGATTTGGGCTTTGCTGAGCCACTGGGGTTGAAATGGTCGAGTTATTCCCCCCTCCTGATGGAAATTCTGGCAGCCTCTAATTACAGTGCTGCTGGAAAACCGGTCCCAGTAATTAAAAATCTTTGTTTTGAGGCGTTGAAGGGTTTTAGTCAGGGGTTCACGCGCTCTGCAGGCGGCCGAGGTTGGCACGGGTGGCTCAAACCCGTGCGCGATTCGCCAGCCGGCTGTCAAAGGTTGTCACCAGGACTTTTTCGCTCCCATCCTGTGGCACTAACTTTGTATTAATCACCGCTAATTACGCGTGGGGTGGATTCTGCCCTGCCTTGGTGCCAGCCGTTGGCTCGGTGGTAGCTGTTGTAGCAGAGTTTCAGCACCTCCTGCCCTTTATGGCGTTGTTTTCCCTCTGCATCTATCGAGTTATTAGGGAATGCGATAGCGAGCGCTATGGATTATCGTTACACGCTCTCGGAGCCGCTCCGTGCTGTGGTTTGAGGACGAATAGCCCCAGAATGGCCCCCTCGTCACCACGGCTGGGCAGGAACCTCCTGCTTGTCCTGACACCGTCGGGGTCCCCACTGGCTGGTCAAAGCCTGTCGGGTTTTACCCCGTGACAGCGGCATCAGGCCCTTCCCCGGGATGGATGTTGTGTTGCTGGGGATGAGCGCCGAGGCCTCAGGGCTGTTCTGACAATAAACCAGCCGCCGTGTGAAGCCTGCTCAACATTTCGAGCTGAATGCATCAAGGGTCTGTGCTTTGAGCCGTCTTTTATCTGCCTGAAGCCGCTGAGCGGCTGCGTAAATGCGCACGGATGGACGTGCCGCTGCTGTTGGGAAGCGAGCCGGGCTTCAAAACTGGGGCGGTCCCCAGCTGAGGAACCAGGAGTAGCATCTTGGTTGATTTTAGTCAGTAAAACTGGGCGGAAATGGGGAAGTTTCCACGTGGAGCAGTTTTTCCTCACGGAGCCGCCTGTGAGGTGCAGCCGCCTGGTGGGATGTGGGTGGCTGGAGCCGGGAGAGTCCTTGGTGGAGCCTCCATTGTGAGGCCGTTTTGGCCTTATCCTGTGGCGAGGGCCTGAAATGATGTGATTCTCTCATTTAGCGGGGAAAAGCATCGAGGGAAATCTGACGTACTGCATTAAAATCCCATTATTGGCCATAAAAAAGCTGTCGTGATGAAACGCGCCTTGAGCGGCTCCTCTTTGGAGCCCTTGTCACGGTGGTACAAGGGCTCTGAGGGCTCCGCGCCTGCCCCGGCCCCGCTCCGGCTCTTGTGGCGACGCTCCGACAAACGGCGATGTAAAAAAGCCATTTTCAGAGCCCGTATAAAACCCGGCCATTGAGCGTGGCGGCCGCTCGGACCTGCCTGACAATGGAGCCGTTGTGATCCTGCCCCCCCATCGGCACTGCGGTCGAGGATCCAAACCTCAATGGGCCTTTATGAGCCTTCGGTGGCGTTACCGGTGCCACCGGCAGCCGTAAATAAAGCCAGGGCTAAGCTGGACAGCAGAGCTTGGGGAATGGAGGTGGCCGGAGCTCGGTGAAAGACCCTTTACGGGCATCTGGCAATTGAATGGCGGAGCGTCGCCGTGGCAATGGGAGCGGGAACTATTGTGTCAGCGGGTGGGAAGTGGAGCGACATGAAGGGAATTTGGGAATGAGCGAGGTGCTCGTTAATGAAAATGCATCTCGGAGGGACATGGGGGTGTGGCAGGACCCTTGTGGGGCTCTTCCTGGGGAGCTTGGGGTGCGTTTTCCCTGGATTATGGGGAAGAGCTGCCGTGGGATTGCAGGATGGGCTGAGGCAGCGCTTGGGGGCCGGCTCCCAGGTACCTTTGCCGCGGGTGGTTTTACAGGGAACGGGATGAACCGAACATCCTCCCTCCACCCTGACCTTTGTCTTTGCGCTCTCTTTGCGGAGCAGCGTTTCCTGGTCCTGCTCGTGAACGGTGGAGCGGAGCTGGAGGATTACTTTGGATAATGAGAACGTCCTGCGTGAATGGGACAGTCCGGGTTTGATGTCACCTTGGACCCTGGTGTGCCCTCGCTCCACGGGGTTGTGTCTCTGAGGTGTGTCAGCCCGGCTGAGATCCTGCTTCGTGCTACTGGCCCCGCATCTCTGCGTCACTTTGGTGCTTAAGAAACACCAGAGGGGCCTTCCAGCAGGATCCGGGTCCCCTCCCGTGTTTGCACTCGGGTTTTTCTCATAAAGGAGACAGTTCCTGCCAAGCCCAACCGCAGAACCCGTGCGTGCGAGCACGGTGACGGCCCCTGGCTGTAGAAGCACCCGTGCGCTGCTGGCTGCAGGTGCCAGAGGGGTGACCTGCACCAGGCCTGGCCTGTGTCAGCTGCTGGGTGGGAGTTGAGCGTCCTCCCTGATGAAATGGGCTCTTGTTCGGCTTCACTTCACCCTCAAAGGGCAGGTTGCTAGGGGGTGAAAAGCTGGACGTGAGCTGTCAGCGTCCGAGCGTGTCCTGGGCTGCATCCCCAGCAGCATTTCTGCGTCTCGTGGTGTTTATTTCACCAGGAGGAAGCTGTTTCCAAAGAGCGTAACAGGCCCCGTCAGAGTGAAACTGCCGAGTCCGGCAGCGAGCGGGGCCGGAACAGCCCCCAGCACCCTGGGACGCTTCCTGTTCCTGCTGCATCCCACCTCCCCACAGGACCTGTCCTCCCGGTTGGGCAGGAAGCTCTTTCTCCAGGGCGATAAAGCCACGTTTCTATTTAGAGAAACCTTGTTCTTGGGGCTGCCTCCCCCGGCGTGGTTCTGAGCGGGGCTCGGGGACGGTGGTTTGCTTGGGACGCCTCCTGCCTGGCGTCGGGGTGCTGGTGACGTTCCCAACGTGGATATAACCCATACTGTGGCTCTGCTGCCGGCAGTAGCTGACGTGAGTGGTTGGGTACAGCTGAGGGGGGGGAATTCCCGGCAGCGCCAGGCACCTTTGAGTGCGGGTGACAGCGATGGGCTCAGCCGCTGCCGATCCCCTTCCCTTGTGCTTGACTGATGAGCTGGATGCGCTCTCGTTACTGGAAGCGATAAATCCGCTTGGCCCCACTCCAGCCTCTCCTGGGCAGCTCTCACCGCTCCCAGGCAGGCCCATTTACCAGCACGGAGCTGCTCAGAAAAGCCACTTCCCTCTCTGATTCCTGTCACCCTCGTCCCAGGAGGAGGTTTGCTGGGGGCTAATGGCCCCAGGGGAAGCTGCTCCTGGTCACAGCTCCTTGTCTCCTCTCCATTAGTGCTTGTTCTCCTGCCTGCTCTCAGGGCCGGGGAGGCCCCTCTGGAGAGCTGGGAGCTCCGATCTCCCCTTTTCCATAGTTGAGAGACAGCGGTGGGTGGGCAGATGGCCCTTTAGAGCAGGGCAGGCAGGTCCTGTCCTGCTGTGGGTGTCTGTGCTCCCGGCAGCGTCTTCTCCCCTTTTCCAGCTCCCAGGAGCAGATCCTGTGTAGGATCCAGATGTGCCTGAGCCCTGCCTGCTGCCCCCCGGGGTGATCCGCCCGGTCCAGCGTTGACTCCGTTATTTAACGATTGCAGTAAATGTTTGTCTTTTAATTCCTCGTAGGGACTTCCTCCCACGGGGCTCTGGAATTGTCACTCGACGGCCTCTCATCCTGCAGCTCATCTTCTCCAAGACAGGTATGGTGTGAAGAGGGAGAGGGCGGTTTAACCAGTGTATGCGGATTTGGTTTGGTTGAGTGTTCCTCCAGTGGGGTTTTGGCTTCTGGGGAGCAGCTCTGGGGGATAAAAGCCACCCAGGAAGTGGCAAACACCAGAGGGAGGTGTCTGTGGATGCGGCACCGGTGCCAGCGCTTCGGTGTGTGCCAGGTTGCGAGCGCACGCCAGTGGCAGGGGTTGTGTTTGGGCTCGTTTCACGCACGCCAGCAGTGAGGAGCCGGGGTCTGTTCTGCAGGAGGCTTTCTGCAGAAGATCACGATCATCCTTTTGTCCCCAGAATATGTTAATCCTGAGTCAGACTGTGGTATGTTTGAAAAAGAGTGAGTCAGCCCTTTCTAGCTGCGTTGCGCTGGCACGGGAGGGGGTAGAGGGGTCTGCAGGGGAGCGGGGAGCAAAGTGGTGACACGTTTAGGTCCGTCCTCCTGCTCTCCTCCAGCAGAAAATTCCTATTTCCCTTTAGCTGTCATTATCCTGATAAGAGAGACTTTGTCCACAAGCATTTAAATTGCTGGCGGTCGCTAATAGAAGCGCGTCCGGCTGCTTCCCCACCGCCCTGTGACTCAGTTCCGCTTCGCGCCCAGGACGGAGCGGTTGCGAAACCGGCCCCTGCCCGGTTCACCTGCCGCAGCGCCCGGCGAGGGGCTGAGTGCTGGGGAGCGGAACACGGGCCACAAGGGTGGCTCGCTTTTCCGGCTCTCTAAGCATCAACCAGCCTGATCTCCGGGGAGATTTCTGCTGTTGACATCCCCTGGGTGACGTGTGCAGCTCTCCACCCAATAAGCGTGTGTTTGCGTTGCTCCTGGCAGAGGTGGAGCCGCACGCCGTTCACCTTTATTCAAGTGACCTGTTTATTGAGGAGTTAAGTCGTTTCTTGTCCCCGGGACGGGTCAGGGGATTGCAAAACATCAGCTGTGGCCCTTCCAATGATACGGTGTCACCAGTGCTGGAACCGGCCGGGGCAGGGCTGGTGTTTCCCCTCACCCCACCCGTGGGCTGTTGGAGGGAGGAAGTGACTTTGCACCATCCCTCTCCCCGGAGCAGGTTGTGGCCCCAGACCCCTTTTTGAGGAGCAACTGCAAGGAGCCGGGCAGTCGTCATCTGGGCGGCTGTTGGGAAATGCTGTCTCTCTTCCCCCTCTTCTGCTCGGCTTCTCCGCTCCCCTCTGAGCTTCTCCCGTGCCAGCGAGCTGCAAAACCTTTCCAGAAACCTCTGATACGCTGGAAAAACCAGCTGCTTTTCTGTTCCCAGGCGGAGGAGCTGGGGCTGAGTTAATGTTTGTCTCCTGGTGCAGATTCCTTGGGCTTGGAGGGGGAGATGGAGTTGCTGGGGTTGGACTTGGGACCCAGCTCACCGGGCTGTTGGGTGCGGGGCTACAGCGATAAATCTGGAGAGGGAATGAGTAAATAAAACCGAGCTCGCGGTGCAGGTGAAAGGGAGCCGCGGTTCCTTCTTGGCAAGTCCCTCGTCACTGGTCCTTCCTCGCCAGACGGCGTGAAGCTGATATCCTGGGTCTCTGGCACCAATGCGCCTCCCTGCCGCCGGCTGCAGCCCTTTTGCCGGCATCGGGAGGGGTTCACCTCTCTCCCTCCCTGTGCATCTTGGCAGCTGAAGGCTCGGAGCTTTCTCCAGTGTTCTGAATCTGGGCAATAAAATGTTTAAAAGCAACAGTCGGGGACTGAAAGGCAAAACAGGCGCTGGTGCAAACAAACAAACCCATTCTGACGCGGAGGTTGGCCAGCCGGAGCTGGTGCCGGCTGCCTGCCAGCATCTCACCCAAGGGCCATTTCTTTTTTGGCAGAGGGAAGCGTAACTCCCAAGTCCACATCAAAGCAGCTGCTGCCAGTGCAGAGGCGGACGGTGGAGTGTCGGGCAAAGTGGCTGGGCCAAGTTATCTGGGGGTGCTGCCAGGCAGGAGGCTGAGGACAACAGGTTCACCCCTGGGCAGGTCCTCGGTGCCTCGCTGAGCACCGTGGCTGCTCCACGTGGAACCAGAGTGGCAGCTGGTTCTGCTTTGTGACAGCAAAATGACTCTAAACTGGTGAAATCAACACTGGCGAGGCTGCACCTTGAATACCGGGTTCGGAATTAGGTTGGAGCTGAGGAACAATTTCTTCCCCTCCAGGGCTGTCCCAGGCTGCCCAGGGCAGGGGTGGAGTCCCCGTGA
>JANIJG010165489.1:0-10723 GCA_024611175.1 Megaceryle torquata
AGGTACCTTTGAGCAAATCCGGAAAATGCCAGAAGAAGCTGTTTCTAATGCGTGTTTGGCCACCAGAGAAAAGAGAGCTATTTCTGAGGGACTTCTAGATGGCATGAGGCTAAATCTAAACCCCATAGGATATGTCTAACTTCAGGCAGGTGAGACAGGCAGACATCTTTAATGAGCTCGTTCATTTTCCAGGCCTGCTAGAAAGCATCTGCTGTGCACTGAAACTCTGTATGTTCTTTCTCTTACTCATACTTGCTTGGTCAAACGTCCCATGGTCATTGATAGGGGGAGGAGGAAGCCGGGATTTCTAGAAAGGATCTTCACAAGTGCCACAAGTTCAAAAATATATGTCTGTGTCATTCCTGTTGTGAAGAGAAAGCTTCCACACCTCTAACATTTGCAGATGCACGTGACATTTGAAACTGAGGATGCAGCTTGGGGAATTCCTGACCTAAGCAGCCTTCATTGGCTGACAAATGGTTATCCCAGGCCCAGAGAGACAGGAAAAGCAGCAAGGGGTGCAATTCACCTGCTGTATATAAGCCAAGTACATACATTTGGATACATGGAGAGAAATAAGGTAGGTAGGATGAAGCAATGTATCAATTTCAGCAGAGAAAGCCAGAGAGACTTCACTGGCATGCAGATTCTAGGGCTGTAAATTTAGGTGCACAGAAGTCCACCTCATGTTTCAGTTGGGTTTTTATTTTGTATAAAATGTTAGTAGAATCACTGAATCATAGAATCATTCTGATGGGATGGGACCTTTAAGATCATCCAGTCCAACCCTTAATCCAGCACAGCCAGGGTACCAAAAAACCTTGTTACTCAGCACCACATCTTCATGGTTTTGAACCCCCTCCATGGATGGAGACTCCATCCCTTCCTTCACCCAGAGATTTTCAGGTGAACTCTGGAAAAAAATAGGCCAAACCAGACTACTTGTCTCACTAAACTCAAGATGGGAAGGGAGTGGTTTCCCCAGAGTACAGAAGCATTTCCGTTCTTAGTCCAGGTGTTCAGAACACGCTCAGTGCTCAAGTCCTTGTGAAGGCCTGGCCATGTGCACCTTTGCTTTCCTAACAGAGGAGAAACATGAAGCAGTGAAGAGTCAAAACGGACTTGGGGATTGTGGCTGCAGAATGCCAAGCCTGTTGTCACAATCCTCACTTCTTTGTTGCTATTTCTACTGAATGATTAACTAACTATACACCCGAGTGCAAAGTTCACTTTTCCAGTGTCTAGAGTGAAGGAAGGAAGAATAAAAAGGATTAAAAGCTGTAGCAAATCTACAGTGCCTTCTCTGTCTTGTTTTTAATCCATTTCTGTTCTACACTCCTCCAAATAAAGCTCAAAGCTCTCAGGCAGAGGCCAACAATTACTTTTAAGGAAGGAAAGACCAAATAAATGCCACAGATTTGCAGCAGTCACCAGCTGGAAAATTTAACACTGTGAATGTAAAACTCTATATTGTTTATATCGATTATCTGCAGAATAAGTTTATACCTGAGTTACACTTCACTAATTAGCTATGTCATGATATATATAATAAATCCCGTTGGTATATATCCACCAGGGAAACACATAACAAGTCTGTATTTCTGGCATAAAAGTAGCAAATAAATTTGCTTTCCTAAGTGGAATTATGCTTTGGAATCAACCCAGTTGCAGACCTCAGACCAACACCATCCATCACAACAGATTCAACAAAAAAAATCTCTTTTCAGCAAGCTAGTGAAGAACAATTATCAGTTCAGTGACTAATTGCATTAATAAAGGTTGCTATCAGGTAGGATCTGGTTCAAAATCAAAATCATCGATTGTATTTAGGCATTATCCACTCTAAGTGCCCAGACTGCTTTCTTCATTACCTTAAGGCTGTACCTAAAAAGAGATTGAAATGATCTTTACCAAGTTCATGAAAATGGCCCCCACAAATGACAGCAGCATATTCCCACCGGTCCAGGCAAGGAAGAAGCCTTCTTAATTCCAAACTGCAATCATTCCACAGGGGCTGCAAATAGCAAACCACCGTCTCTGTATTCATGCAAACGCCTCCAAAAACCTAAGCGTGCACAATCCTGTTTCAGCCAGGCTTTTAACTCCTTACCTGCATAGCTAGATCCAAAGTAGCCCTTTTAGACTCAGCATTGATAATGCCTCATGGAGAGTGAGGAACCTTTGGCTTCTATTACCCGAGCACATGGACTTTCTCTTTCCTTATCTACAGAGGGCATAGACTTCACTCATTTCCTTACTAAAGCTTACAAGTATTGGAATTGAACTTTGACCGTGAGCATTTTTTTACCCTTGGGTGGAATAGTCCAGCCAATACCTGCAGGTACCAACAGCCTGCAGGAGGAAATCTCCATAAACTTCACTGGCCTACACACCTAGATCCAAAGTACAGCAGGAGGATTATCTTTCAAGTCCTTTTGTACCTGTGCACTGCAACTCATTTTCAAGCCTGACCTTCTGACAGTGAAATACAAGTGAGAAACCAGCATGAATGGGAGGCAGAGAAACCAAAACAGGGTGTTGCATGATCCCATTACCCCCTAGGGTGATCTGAAGTTAGAAGTGTGGCTATATGGTGCCTGGATACAAAATTTATGTATTAGAGAGAGAGAGAGAAAGAGAAAACTCTGTAGTGAGCAAGAAAATAACTTGATTTACAAGACTCAGGCCCTTCACATAGACAAAGCCTAATGAACACCTAAATGGGGCTCAGTTCCCCTTCCTTTAAAGGTGGGATGCATTCTGGATACAAAAGTGGAGCCCTACCTAGATTTAGAATACTGGGTTGGGTTTTTATAGACTCAAGGCAGGATCAATCCAGTTGTAGAGCTGCCCATCCCTCCTTGGAATGTAGAGGGACAATAAAGATCCAGCTGACACCTGAAAGCTCTTCAAACAGCCAAGGTCACAGCAGCTTAATTGCACCCCAAGAATCCGAGGTTGTGACTCCTTCAGTCAAACAGGATGGTTTCTCATATTGTGAGATGAATCATAACTCAAACTCCACTGTCTTTCACAACCTAGGGAAAGGAGGTGATTGCTCGACATGAAGATTTTCTCTGGCGATGCAGGAACCTCCAGAGCCATGACATTGCGGACCATCACGAGAAACTAATGGAAAGATAAATCTTGACACATAGAGGTGAGCTCCTGTTATCAAACTTTTGAACAAAACCTGCTTTTTTTCTGTTTATTTGTTTTCTAATAATTTGGAGGGCACAGGAGTCATACTCTCCAGTCCTCTTGAGCCCTATTGGCTGTAGGGAATGCAATCACAAGCTTCAGTGGTAATAAAGATACGAGGACAAAGGTTCAGCACAATCACATCTCATAGAGAAGTCTTAAGGTTCTTATTATTCAGGTAAGAAATTATACATTTTCTAAATCCATGAAGAAAACCAATTGCATTTAGCTGAATTAACTGGTATGAATTTAATTGGTATCACTGACAGGAATGACCCTGCTTGGTGGAGGGGCATCATTGCCATTTGTGGGAAGGCCTCCCTCTGACAGCACTTGATTTTATCGGTGATTGGAGATGTGAGAAAAAAAACCACAGAAAATCAAGAGGCCATCACGAGCTGTTACATCTATAATTAAGTGGTTTTCTGCCCTTTCAGCTCACAAGTCAGTTTGGATTATGTACCTGTATTGTGAGCATGGATTAGTTCCACAAGGAGTTGAAAGATCATGGGAGAAAACTGGAGGGATTCACACAAGTTTCTCTTTAAAATGCTTGTGTAAGACACCTGGGATCGGTATGGTAACATTGCCTCTGGGAATTTATCCATAAGGTGGTTTGTGGGTTTTTTAATATAGGAAAGAAAAAATAAAAAAAAAGAAAGAAAAAAAAAAAGAAAGAAAAAAAAAAAAAGAAAAAAGAGCAGTCTGCTAATATCAAAGACCAGATGAAATGCTTTAAACTCCTCACTGAATGGAAAATGAGATGGCAGTGAATGTAATAAAGAGTTTCTGTGAGGGAAGCAGAGAGGAGACAAAGTGTGCTTTTGTTTTTCACCATTTACGTGGTTAAATTTGACAGGGAAATGAGGACAGAAAAGATGTCCTGCATCCCTCTTGCTTTTGACAGCATCAAACTCATTACCTGTAAGTCCCTTCATCTTTTTCCCATTTTAATTCTGCATTTACACTTTGGTTTTTTGCATTGAACCTGCGAAGAGGCTGAAGGAGTCACACGGGCATTTCATCTGGAAATTTTGCTTTGTGGATGCTTAGGAAGCCCGGGTATTGATGGGTTCCCCCTTTTGGTGGCTGACAGCTCTTCACATACTGACTTTCCAACTCCTGGTTACAGGTAAAGATCGTTCCATTTTTAATATCTTCTGATAAACCAGCTTAATTCTCTCAGAAATGCAACAGTCAAAAAGAATGAGTTCACATCTTTCTTCCTTTTAACTACGATGACATAAACCATCAAATTAAAACACCAGAGAAGACCTTCGTGCAGTGTGATAGACATTAAGGTACCTGCGAGATCTGTGTAGGCTGGAGGGTCTGATAGGGCTACAGAAGACTCATAACCCTCTAGACTGGCGAATGGAAGCCAGCTGGGGAGCTCCAGCTTAATTCAGCATTAGACGTCTTGGTGTTGCCAGATGAATTGTGCCCAGGCTTTTGGATTTGGCTCACAGATTCAGCTGCCTACGTGTAGCTTCCTGGGAGCGAGCGTCTGCATGAGAGCTCAGCAACCAGAATGAGATTCAGTTGCTCATGCATTGACAACTAACGGTCTCTTAGATACTGTAGGGTCGACTTCAGGTTTCTTGATGTTCCAAAAGAGAAGAGACCTACTAGGTACCTATGTACTTTTGCCAAGCCTGTGCCTAGAGCACGTCAGGGCATCAAAGATGGATGCTCAAGGAACTCTGTCCTACCCAGTGAACAGACACACTGCCTACTGTAGAATGAACTGAACAGACTATTGGCGAGATCTCCATTGACTATGGCAGGAATATAGTCAGGTCAAGGACTGGAAGGAAAGTGACAGGTCAGGCAAGTCTTCCAGTTTATTCAAAGATGGAAGATTTGCTTTTAGTCCTCCTGATGAGGAGGAATCCTGGAGATTGGCTTTTAGGTTCCCAGTTTTGGACCGGAATCCCGCTCCCTGTGACTTATTCAGGTAACTGACCACAGACACCTGGTGCCATCAGAAATGAATCAATGTATGTGAGACTTCCTGTTAAATGGAGTTGTCAGCTGTCACCAGAGATCAGTCGACCAGGGCCTTTGAAGCATGATCAATTGCAGTCCTGTGCAGTGTGTGAAGTGACATTATATTCACTATGAAACATTTCCTTGATGTTTCACGGTGGGATTTTAATTTGTCGTCGAACAAAGTCACAGACTCATGGAAAGGTTTGGGTTTGAAGAGACCTTTACAGGTTATCTAGTCCACCCCCTCTACAGCGAGCAGGGACATCTTCAACTATTTCAGGTTGCTCAGAGCCTCATCAAGCCTGACCTTGAATGTCCCCAGGGATGGGGCTTCCACGACCTCCCTGGCCAACCTGTACCAGTGTTCCTCCACGTCAAGTTGCTGTGTTACGATTTCTTTGCAAATCCATGTTGGTTGCCACTTGTTTTGTTTCCAAGAGCCTTGTTTCCATTGCTGGTGTCCTCCTTGGAATGGAAATGAGAAAGAGCACTATAAATCCTCTTGGGTTTCCCTTTTACTCCCCTTCAGAGGTAAATATTGTGTGTGGGATTCATCTCCTGTATCTTTTGACATCTGAAAGCTGCACATCTGACTTCAGTATAGTAGCCCGAGACCACGCAATTCAAAGAACAAGATCTGGAAGAGAGGCCCACTGGCCCTTTAACAAAGGCTGATCTCTGAAGCGGCTTGTTTCTCTCCATTCACTGCAAAGGGAACCTAGGACATAGACAATCACAGGATGATAGAATCCATCGACTCATAGAATGGTTTTGGTTGGAAGGGACATTCAAGATCATCTAGTGCCAAAGCCCTGCCAAGGGCCTGGCCACCTCCCACTAGAGCAGGTTGCTCTAAACCCCATCCATCCTGGTCTTGAACACTTCCAGAGGTGGAGCATCCATTACTTCCTTGGACAACCTGTTGCTGTGTCTCACCATCATCATCACCCTTCTCAGATGCAGATGACCAAATCATATGTGACTCAGGTGCCAATATGTAAATGTCTTTTGTCCTTCTAGGCACTACTGTGTTCTGGTCTGTTCTCCAGCTGCTCCTTCACATGAGTGTAGATCTGTTGCAGGTCACATGCCATGTCTACCAACACCACAGGGATGTCTTACACACCCTAAGGCATTTCAAAAGATACTAGGTACCTGTGTGGGGGCAACTGAATCTCACCTCTAACTTTTTGGTAGACAGATCCTGCATTTTACATTTGACCTTTCATAGACTTTTCAGTGTTCACCCGATTTCCGTGATTTCTCAATAGCCTTCACATCATGGCCATGAAATTGCCTGAATTAGTGTTCAAAGTACGGAAGGAGAAACTCTGTGAGGCTCACATATGTGAACGTCACTCATCTAAGCAATTTGCCATGTAGTTTTTTAGTTTTCTTCTGGATTCCCCTCCCACTGACCATGACATTGGTTCTATAGGTTGCCTCATGTAATGCCACGAAACATGTGATATGGACCAACAGAAACAGATGCCGTTTTATCTTTACACAGGTCAGTTTATTAGCTCTCCTCCTAAGAGTTCCATCATTGGAGTGATTGGAGAAAGTGTCATTCTGCCCTGCCAGGTGGTAGCAGACAACATTCCTGAGGTATTCTCTGTCCAGTGGATATTTCACAAACAGTCTCGAAAAATAACTGTGAGTGGATATGATGGAAAGAATAAAGAGGAGAAGCAAGGTGAGAGATATCAAGGCAGAACAGAATTCTTCTGCAGTGAATTTAGAGCTGGCAACATGTCTCTGCACTTGAAGAACATCAGGAGCTCTGACAAAGGATCATACACTTGTGTGGTCTCCTTCAATGGCACGTATCATCATGTGTTGGTTGAGCTGCAAGTGGCAGGTCAGTGGCAATTCTCTTTCTCTTTATTCAAAGATGGAGGTGAACAGAAACAGGTATATTCATAACTGACTGGGGGAATTATAATATAATTGTAATATAATTTGACACATAAACTGTCTTCATGGAGAGATGTGATTTAAGTCAGTTTTCTCTAAATTAATGGTTGTATTCAGCACTGGAGGTAAGATTTAGTTCTGGTTTGAGATACCTGCACATGAACCACAGCAGGTGAGGGGTAACCTGCTGCAAAGCATCTCTGTGGAGAAGGACCCGTGATCCCCGGTGGACAACAAGTTATTAACCATGAGCCAGCAGTGTCCTGTTGTGGCCAAGAAGGCAAGTGGTGTTCTGGGATGCATGAAGATGAATGTGACCAGCAGGTCGAGGGAGGCTCTTCCCCCACTTAACTCTGCCCAAGTGAGGCCACATCTGCAGTACTGGGTCCAGTTCTGCAGTCCAGTGGAAACTAAAAAGATGCTGAGGTGCTGGAGCGTCTCTGTTCCCAGGAAGGGCTGAGAGCCCCATTCAGCAGCAAAGAGCAGCATGAGAGGGGATCTGATCAATGCTGATCAAGGGCTAAAGGGCCCCTTTAGGGGGGGCAAGAGGATGGGTCCAGACTCTTTTCACTGGTGCCCAGTCATAGAACAAGGGGCACCGGGCACCAACTGGAACGCAGGAGGTTCCATCTGAGCAGGAGGAGAATCTTTTTTCCTGTGAGAGTGTTGGAACCTGACCCAGTCTGCCCAGAGAGGTTTTTGAGCCTCCTTCTTTGGAGGAATTCCAAATCCACCTGGCCAATGGGATTCAGGGCTCCTTGTTCTAGGTAGCTTTGGTTATGTGCTTGACTTGGAAGTGGACACGTGTTCCTCTGTGCTTTCCCTGCTGCACAGGAACCAATTTCCACTAGATAGCTATGATGCCATCTCATATTGCAGTCAGATTCTTCTGCAGATGTGTTCTGAGCTTTAAAACTGCAGATGAAGCAAAGGTTTAAAATGAACTTAACACTCCAAGTCAGTCTTCTGAGATCCCGAGTCTAAACAATGCATTCTTTTTGGTCTTTAGCCCAGATCTGTACCATGTCAGGAACAGTTTTACCTGAAATGATGAACCTGTGACACAAACACATTCTGTTTTCATGAACAGCTTGCACTGGTTGTTCATGGGTTTCTGTAATCCCTTCATCTTCAGTATGCTTTTTCTTAGCTAAAGGTGGTGTACCTTCCATTTTCATGAGGAGACACAAGAAGCAGGGCATTGGCCTCACCTGTCATGCAGCTGGATGGTTTCCTAAACCTGAGGTGATTTGGCTGGATGGCCACGGACAGGTCCGGAAGGAACTATCGACCACAAAGATGACAGTGACGCCTGCAGGCCTCTACAATGTTGTAACTTACATGAACCTTCAAAGGGGCTCTGACATGGAAGTCTCCTGCAGGATAATCAGCATTCTGCCGAATACAACGAGCGAGTCCCGAGTTCTGATCTCAGGTGGGTGAGCCCTGTAGTCACCTGGTTGTAAGATTAAAAAGGCAGACTGTCTGAGGGGCATGGAACCAATTTTTATGTCATGAGCTGTCCTGAAGATGTATTCCCAGAATCAGTGTTGGAAAAAACTTCATGTGAACGGTGGTCTTCTTCCATATTTAGTTCTAGCTGACTGCACAGCTTTTGGCAGTACCTAGTAAGCCAGTTCTTCCTCTTAGAAAGGTGTCAGGTAGTCTCAAAAAGCTTTTGTTATCCAGAAGCAGGTCAACCAGGCCTTTAATAAGATGTGTACTGGTGGGTTTCACAGCATGTAGCTGAAAACAATAGTTACAGTCACAAGAGTTAAAATGATAATTTAATCATCTCAGAAATGTTTTTCGTCTATGTTTTTATTTCCTCTCTTTTTAAGATGAGCATTACTGTGTAATTGTGGTGTGGACAATGTCCTGCCTCCCCATACTCCTTGTAGGACTTCACAAGTTTCTTTTCCCTGGGTGTATAGAGAAGCATCAGGTAGTCTGAAGCAAGCCTCATAGGGATGGACTCCCCAAAACTTCAAGAACGACAAAGCCAGTGTCTAGGTCTGGAATGGGAACTAGAGTGCAGTGTAAAGCTCCTGAACAAGTGTTGAAGGGAAGTTACTTTAGGTGTGGCATCAAGAAATCCTGGAACATTGTTTGTGGAGGAATCTATACAGAGAAAATGGGGAACAGCGAATGTGGGGAATGTCTTATATCTTACACTCCTTTGTCTCAGAGGACTGCCATGAAGCTGATTGGAACAGCTCTCCTATGAGGCCAGGCTGAGGCAATTGTGCGTGTTCAGCTTGGAGGAAAGGCTCCATGGAGACCTTCTTGCAGCCTTCTAGTATCTGAAGGGGGCCTCCAAGAAAGATGAGCAGGGTTTGGTTTACAAGGGCTTGTACAGCCAGGACGAGGGGTGATGGCTTCAAACTGGAAGAAGAGAGATGTAGGTTAGAAATTCAGAAGTCCTTCACTGTGAGGATGGTGAGATACAGGAACAAGTTGCCCAGGGAAGCTGTGGATGTTCCATCACCGAATGTGTACAAGACCAGGCTGGACCAGGTTGCACTACCTGGTCTTGTGGGAGGTGTCCCTGCCCATGGCACAGGGATGGAACTACCTGATCTTTAAGGTCCCTTCCAACCCAAACTCTTCTGTTATTCTTTGATTCGTGGCTTGCTCATTGTACTCAGCAGAATGAATCAGTTCTTCATCACATCCAATTGAACAGAGAGAACTCCTCGCTCTTGTCCAGGGGTGACGGTTTCTTCCTTTGTTCCATCACGTGCTCAGCTTAGTATGACATGCAACATTTGCATGAAAAAACTGAGCGCCATCATTGCTGCCTTTCGTCTGCCTGCTCTGTTGTAATTCTGAATCAGATACCCAGAGAAAGAGTCTCCCTGGATTAGTCCTCCCAGGGAGGGCTGGATCTCTTCTTCAGCAACATTACTAGGAAAGTTCAAGAGAAAGACCAGTTCACCTTGGCCTCAGATGTACTGACCGCATGCAAAGTTATCATTGTCTTTCTATTTTAATCATTAATAGAATATAACTCCTTTTTTACAGATATTTTCTTTCCCACAATTTCAAAATGGCCGATTATCTTCCTGGTAATTCTATGTCTTAGCATGGTCCTAATTTCCACTGTATTTTGTAAGATAAGAAGTAAGTATGTCTTTGTGTGTATTCTCAGTCAACATAGAGAACTATCACAACAGCTCAGACTGAAATCCATGTCTGTAACAAAAGATCACAGTGATTAATGGCCAAATTCAGGAAATGGAAGGAAAAGGGGGGTGGGGAGATGCATGGTCCAAACCAGGAGGAATGTAAATTTTATCTCCTTACCCCAGAAAACTTTAGGTCAGACAAGAGGAGCTCCGTGATCTAAACTGTGTGGGTAGTTGCCTTTCTATAATCATTGGGGACATAACTCCGCAGTATTTTCAATGACACTGGAGCCTAAGTGACAAATCAGAGAGCTGATTTCTGCCAGTATTACTCTGCAAATCGTGCAAAAATTGGGCTTCTGCTTTTTTTTTTTTTTTTTTTTTTTTTTTTTTTTAACCACGTAACCACAAGAAAGCATTTATCTCAGGTAAGTAATGAGGAAGAGAAATATGAAGTTTATGACAATTTGTAATTTGGAAGGTTT
>JANIJG010165490.1:0-10705 GCA_024611175.1 Megaceryle torquata
TGGTGGGGGGGGGGGGGGGGTGGGGGGCGGTGGGGGGGCGGGGGGTGGGGTGGGGCGTGGGGGGGGGCGGGGGGGGGGGGGGGGGGGGTCGCGGGGCGGGTGGGGCGGGTGGGGGGGGGGGGTCTCAGCGCGCGGCCACGCAGAGCTGGTAGGAGGGGGGGATGTTGGCGAAGCCGCTCTCCACGGGGGTGGTGTCCACCTGGGCCGGGGGCACCAGGGGCTTCAGCCGCAGCTTCTGCAGGATGGTGCTGAGGAAGAGGAAGAGCTCCATCCTGGCCAGCGCCTCCCCCAGGCACACCCGCTTCCCTGGCGGGGGGGACAGCATCAGGACACCCCCCGAGATCCTTCACACCCCCCAGGGGTGATGGACACCCAAGAAGAATCCCCCCAAGATCCTTCATCCCCCGCCCGAGGGAGACCCAAGGACCATCATCATCCTCCTGGGGGTACCTGAGGAGAAGACAACAAAGGCCTCGTTCTTCTGGAAGTGGCCGTCGGGGGTCAGGAAGTTGTTGGGGTCGAAGGCGTCCGGGCGCTTGAAGGCGGTGGGGTCATGGAGGACGGGGCTCAGCAGGGTGTAGACCTCAGTGCCCTGAGGTGGGAGGGGACATGGGGGGGTCAGCGTACCCTCTGGGTACTCTCCTCATGGTGGGTCTCCGTGGTCTCATGTCCCCATGGTGGGTACCCCTGTTCTCATGGTGGTTCCTCTTGTCCCCATGGGGGTTTTGTGTCCCCATGGTGGCTCCCCATGTCCCCAGGGTGGGTCCCCAATCCCCATGGTGGTTCTCCATGACCTCATGTCCCCATGGTAGGTCCCTCATGTTCCCACAGTGGATCCTCATGATGGTTCCTCACATCCCCAGCACTTTGACCTCTCAAGGATCACATTCTCCTGATGTTCTCCTGGCCCAACACCCTCTCCCTTTTTCCTCACGTGGTGACACCCCACCCAACCCCCACCCACCTCGGGGATGGTGTAGCCTCGGAAGCGGGTGTCCTTGGTGACGCGGTGGGGGACGTTCATGGGGATGAGGTCGGCGCAGCGCTGGATCTCGTGGAGCACGGCCTCCGTGTAGGGCATGAAGCTGCGGTCGGCCATGCTCGGTGGGCGCTCCAGCCCCACCACCCGCTCGATCTCCTTGTGGACCTTCTCTGAGGAGCACACAGAGGGTTCTTGGGAGCACCCCAAGGTGCCCAGGAGCACCCCCCAAGTTCCTGGGACCAACTCGAGGTTCTCAGGAGCATCACCCAGGTTCTTGATAGCACCCCAAGATTCACAGGGTGTCCTCCCTCCCTCCACCCCACCTTGGATCTCAGGGTGCTTCATGAGCTGGAGGAAGCCGTAGCGCAGGGTGGAGCTGACGGTCTCGGTGCCGGCGAAGAAGAGGTTGAGGGTGGTAAGCTCCAGGTTCTCCAGTGTGAACTCCGAGGAGGGTTGAGACTTCTCCTGGTGGGGCAGGGGGGAGCACCCAGGGGTGTATGAGGGTGGTGGGTGTTGGCCCCCCCACGGGGGGTTGAGGGAGCACCCACCCAGCTGCACAGGAGCACCCATGGGGGCATGGACTACTCTTGGATGCTCGGGAGCACCCCAAAGTGCATGGGACCACCTCAAGGTGCTTGGGTTCCCCCCAGGGTGCACAGGAGCACCCACCCAGTTTCTGAGGATAATCTCAAGGTTCTCAAGAGCATCTCAAGGTGCCCAGGACCACTCACACAGGTTGTCAGGAGCACCCACCCAGGTTCTCATGGAGCACTCTAAGGTGCAGGAGCCGCCTCCAATGTTCTTGGGAGCACCCCAAGGTTCACAGGACCACTCCGAGGTGCACGGTACCACCTCAAGGTTGTCAGGAGCACCCACATGTTCTCAGGAGCACCCCTGGGTGCATCCCACCCCTCACCTTGTCCATCTGGAGCAGGAAGCAGTCGATGAAGTCCCGTGGGTGCCCAGGCTCCAGGCTCTGGGCGTTGCCCTGCACCCGCCGGGCAATGAAGCTCCTCATCTTGGCCAAGAGCCGCGGGATCTTCAGGTGGGGCCCTGGCAAGTGCTTCAGGAAGGTCTCGGCCAAAT
The DNA here is from genome assembly GCA_024611175.1 of Megaceryle torquata. Taxonomy (NCBI): domain Eukaryota; kingdom Metazoa; phylum Chordata; class Aves; order Coraciiformes; family Cerylidae; genus Megaceryle; species Megaceryle torquata. Next base: position 2,069 of record JANIJG010165490.1, read on the forward strand.
CGTACAGCTATGGGGGGGGGGATCACCTTCATCGGAACCTCCTCCTCTTCCTCATGTCTTCTCCTCCTCTTCCTCCAGTGCCCACCAAGCACCTGCCCAGCACCCAACCTGTGTCCATCCAGCACCCACCCAGTGCCCACCCAGCGCCCACCTGGGACCAGGGGGTGCTGAGCTCCCGGAAGCTCTCGTTCATCAGGTGCAGGAGCTCCAGGAACTCCTTGTCCTGGTAATCGAAGCGCCTCCCGAAGACAATGGAGCAGATGATATTAGAGACGGCACAGCTCAGGAGGAACGTGGGGTCAAAGGGCTCCCCTGGGAGGGTGGGGAGCACAGATGGGTAGGAGAAGCACCCAGCTCAGAAGCCAGCCCAGCACCCAGCTCCAGATCCCTTGGTGCTGTGTGGCTCCAGCGGCAGGATAGGGGCTTTCTCCTGGGGGTCAGCACCCAAGGGTGAAGCCACCACCCAGCCCCAGCACCCAACCCTGGCACCTCCCACAGCAGCAGCTGAGCTTCCTTCTGAGGCTTGGAACCCAAGCGTGAAGCCACCACCCAACCCAGCACCCAAGCGTGAAGCCAGTGCCCACCCCAGCACCTAAGGGAGGTACCTTGGGTGCTCAGCATCTTCTGCACCAGGATCTGGGCCTCCTCCTGGATCCGGCTCTCGATGCTCTTCCGGCCCATCCCGAAGTCCCTCAGCACCGTCAGCGAGAAGCGGCGTAGCTGCCGCCAGCGCTCCCCGTTGGCAAAGACCACCCCTGGGTGGGGGTGAGCACCCCATGGGCAAGGTGGCACCCACAGGACAGCGGGTGGGCAGCCATGGGTTGGGGGGGGACACCCATGGGGGTAAGGGGATGGGCACCCATCAGAGCAAGACGATGGGGCACCCATCGGCACACCAAGATGGGCACCCTCCAAGACACCACCACAACGACCCCCGTAAGGTCCAGGGGCTCAAGCCCTGCTATGGCCTGACGCAGCCCAGGACCTGTCCGTCATAACCCCACCCCCACAGCAGCACCCATGAGGCAGGTGCCCCCCTCACCGTGCCCGCGGAAGGTGCTCTCCAGGGTGGGCATCCTCCCGCGCCCCGCGAACACCTCGGCCTGATCCACCAGCGCCTCCCGCACCGCGGCCGGGCTACTCAGCACCAGCACCCTCCGCCGGCCCAGCCACACCGTGAACACCGGCCCGTAGGTCTTGCTCAGCTGTGGGGGGGCACCCATGGGTGCTGGGGGGGGGCGGTGGGGACACCCGAGTGGGGACACCCACCCACAACCCCACCACGGGGCCATAGGTCTTGCTCAGCTGGTGGTGATGAGGCAGTGGGAGCCAGGTGAGTGCCCCCTCCCATACTAGGAGCACCGTCCTGTAGGACTCACCCAGGTGTGAGGGGCACCCATGGCTGTCCCCCAGGTTGGGGAGGTATCAGGTGGGGGGGGTCCCCAGTTTGCAGGGTCTCCAGGTGGGTGTGTCCCTGGGTGGGTGGGTGCCAGGTGGGAGGGTCCCCACACTGGAGGGTCCCCACACTGGAGGGTCCCCATGGGGGTGGGTACCAGGTGAGGGGGTCCCAAGGTAGGGGGGATCCCAGGCAGGGGGGGTCCCCCTGTGGGTGGGTGCCAGGTCGAGGGGGTGCCAAGTGGGGGAGCCCCCATGTGGGTGTGTTCCCAAGTGTGTGTGGGGGGTTTCCCACATGGATGGGTGCCAGGTGGGGGGGTCCCCAGGTCAGAGGGTGCCCATGTGGGTGGGTGCCAGGTGGGGGGTCCCCAGGTCAGAAGGTCCCCATGTGGGTGAGTGCCAGATGGGGGGGTCCCCATATGGGTGTGTCCCCAAGTTGGGGGGTTCCTGTGTGGGTGGGTGCCAGGTAGGGGGGTCCCCAGGCGGGTGGGTGATTCCCCGGGTGGGTGGGCACTGTCTGTCCCCCTTACTCACCTTCAGCAGTGACTGGAGGGTGTGGGATGGGGAGATCTGCAGGAGGTTGCCCAGGAGGGGCAGGGCCGGGGGTCCGGGGGGCAAGTGGCCAGAGGAGCCACTCCCCCCCCGCAGGGCCACCATCAGCAGAAGGGTGACAAAGGCCACCAGCAGCAGGAGGGTGACACTGGGCTCCATGGTGGGTGACAACCCATCCCCACCTGCTGCTATTTATGTCCTCGGCCCTCGGCAGTTGCACAACAGCCGACGCCCTGGCTGCGTAACACGTGTGGCAGCGCGTGGGGCACCGGGGCTTGGCTCGTGCCCCCAGCTGTGTCCCCATGTGTGGTCCCGTGTCTCCATGAGTAGCTCCCCATCTCTGGTGCGTGTCTGTCCCCATGTTCCCGAGCATGTCTCCGTGTCCCCATGTGTGTCCTGGTATGTATTCTCATGTCCCCAGGTGTGTCCCCCGGTCCCCATCCGTGGCCACCGGCATTACTGCATGTCCCCAAGCATGTCCCTGCGGGTGTCCCCATGTGTGGTGCCATGTCCTCATGTGTGTCTCCATGTGCCCATATGTGGCCACCAGCCCCAAAGCATGTCCCCAAGTGTGTCACTGTGTGTGTCCCCAAGCCCTTGTCCATGTCCTTGATCATGTCCCCACGCATGTCCCTGTTCCCTGGTGCATGTCGCCATGTCCCCAAGCACATCTCCTTGCGTGTCCCCCTGTCCCCACTGCATGTCCCCAAGCCCTTGCCCGTGTCATCCCCGAGCATGTTCCTGTGTCCCCAAGCTTGTCCCCGTGCCCTGGTGCATGGCCCCTGAGCATGTCCCCATATCCCTGTGTATGTCCCCTTGATGTCCCCAAGCCTTGCCGTGTGTCTCCGTGCCTGTCCCCAAGCCCTTGTCTATGTCCCCCGGTCCATGTCCCTGTCCCCCTGCATGTCCCTAAGCCCAGCCTCCTGGGATCAGCCCCCCCCACTAGGTGTTGCACAACTGGCCAGGCCCTTGCACGTTAACCGGGGGGTGTGACGGTGACATCAGCACCTGGTGTGCAAACACCAGCGGCATGTGTGTGGCCCCGTGCCCGGCCCTGTGACCCTGTGCACAGCCCCGTGTCCTGAGTGTGACCCCCTGTCACAGCGCACAGCCCTGTGCCCCGAGCATCTCCCTGTGTCCTCATGGATGTCCCTCTGCCCCAGGGTGTGTCCCCATGCACAGCCCTGTGCCCCCAGTGTGTCCCAATGTCCTCATGTGCGTCCCCATGTCCTTGTACATGTCCCCGTGCCCCTAGTGTGTGTCCCCATGTCCTTGCACATCTCCCTGAGCCCTCGTGCGTGTCCCTGAGCCCCGAGCGTGTCCCCATGTCCCTGTGAATGTCCTCAAGCCCTCACACGTGTCCCTGAGTGTGTCCCTGAGCCCTGAGCGTGTCCCCATGTCCTCGTGAATGTCCCCAAGCCCTCACACGTGTCCCTGAGCGTGTCCCCATGTCCTCGTGAATGTCCCCAAGCCCTCACACGTGTCCCCAAGCCCTGAGCGTGTGCCCATGTCCTCGTGCACGGCCCCATGTCCTCGTTTGTGTCCCCGGGTATGTGTCCGCATGTCCCAGGGTTGTATCCTCATGTGTGTCCCCGTATCCTCGTGCATGTCCCCATGTCCTCCCGAGTGTCCCTGTGTCCCCAGGTGCGCGTCCCCATGTCCCGGGTGCATGTCCCCATGAGTGTCCCTGTGTCCCCGGGGGTGTGTACCCATGTCCCAGGGATGCCTCCCTGTGTCCTTATGCGTGTCCCTGAGCCCTCAGGCACATCTCGGTGTCCTCATGTATGTCCCCGTGTCTCAGGTGTGTGTCCCTGTGTCCCCATGCATGTCCCCACACGTGTCCCCACGCATGTCCCCATGTTCATGTCCCCACATCCTCATCTGTGTCCCCATGTCCTGGGTGTGTGTCCCTTTGTCCCAGGTGTGTCCCCCCCATGTCCTCATGTATGTCCCTGAGCCCTCATGTGTGTTGCCATGTCCTGACCATGTCCCCGTGTCCCTGCTGTGTGTCCTGGTGCCCACGGGACATTAGAAAAGGTCATAGGGGGACATGACACGTCACAACACGGCCCAGCAGCCTGACCCGGCTGGGCTGGTTCCCAACAGTTGGTCCCCATGACAGCCATGTGCTGGAGGCCTCTGATGTCACCCAACCCCTGATGACATCACCCAGTCTTGTGCCAAAACTGTGTCACCGTGGCTACCACCTGGGGACCCCATGGCCCTTGGGGCAGCCACAGAATCATGGAATTTCCTGGCTTGGAAAAGACCTTTAAGAGTCCAACCACTGACCCAACACCAAGAAGACCTCGACTCAACCATGGCCCTCAGCACCACAGTTCCAGCCTGGGCCAGGCCTGGACAACCCTTATGGAGAAGACATTGCTCCTCAGGTCCAACCAAAATCTCCCCTGGTGCAACTCGAGGCTGGTTCCTCTTGTCCCATTGCTAGGGAAACGAGAGATGTCACCCCCCCCACCTCACCACTCCTGTCAGGAGCTGTCAGAGCCAGAAGGTCTCCCCTGAGCCTCCTTCTCTCCAAGCTGAACAAGCCCAGGTCCCTCAGCTGCTCCTCAGAAGTTCTCCAACCCCTTTTCCTCTTCATGCAGCCCCTTCCCTGCTGTTGTCCTCCTCTGGCCATGCCCCAGCCCCTCCATGTCCTTCTGGGAGTAAGAGGCCCAAACCTGACCCCAGGATTCCAGGGGCAGCCTCCTCACTGCCCAGTGCAGGGGGGCGATCCCTGCCCTGGTCCTGCTGCCACCCCAATGCTGCCACAGCCAGGGTGCTGGTGGCTTCTTGTCCCCCTGAGCACCCACTGGCTCATCTCCAGCTGCCTGCTGACCAACCCCCCATGCCCTTTCTCACCGGGTGCCTTCCAGCCGCTCTGCCCCAGCCTGGAGCAGAGCAGGGGGCTGGCATCACCCAAGGGTAGGACCTGGCCTTTGGCCTGGTGGAACCTCATCCCACTGACCTCGAGCCAGCCAGCCAGCCTGGCCAGGTCCCTCTGAAGAGCCTCCAGCGGATCAACACTCCCACCCAACTTGGTGTCCTCTGCAAACTGGCTGAGGTGTTGTAGGGTGCATAGGGTGCTATAGAGACCTATGGGGTGCTAGGGGGTGATCTATAGGGAGTGCTATGGTTACTATAGAATGCTATGGGTGCTATAGGGAGCTATAGTGTGCTCTGGAGTGGTATAGGGTGCTATGGGGTGGTATAGGTGCACTAGGGTGCTAGAGGGTACTATAGGATGCCATGGCTGCTATAGGACCTAAGTGATACTACGTGTGATATGAGGTGTTACAGGGTGCTATGGCCTTTATAGGATGCTATGTGGTGCTTTAGGGTACTATATGGTCCTATAGGGTTCTGCGGGCTGTTATGTGGGATGTTATGGGTGCTATAGGATGCCATGGGGTGCAAAGGATGCTCTGCTGCTATGGGGTGCTATTGCATGCTATAGGGTGCTACATGGTGCTGTGGGGTGCAATGGGTGGTATAGGATGCTATGGGGTGCTATAGCCTCCTCTAGGGTGTAATGGGTGCTCTAGAGTGCTATAGGTTACTCTAGGGTACTATGGGCACTATAGTGTGCTCTAGGGTGCTATGGGTGTCTAGAGTGCTATGGGGTACCCCGGGGTGCTGTCGGACCCTATGGGATATTTTGGCTGTTACAAGGTGCTATAGGAAGCTATAGGGTATGAAGGCGTGCTATAGGGTACCACGGGAGGCTGGGGGTGATATGGATATTGCAGGATACTATAGGGTAGCACTGGTTTCTATAGTGTGCAATGGGGTGCTGCAGGGAACTGTGGGGTTGCATAGGGTGCTACAGGGTGCTATATGGTGCTCTAGGCTGCCACAGTATCCCATAGGGTGCTCTAGGATACTATGGGATGCTGTGGGATGCTATAGGGTGCCATAGGGTACTATAGGTTATATGGGTATTACAGGACAGTATGTGTGCTCTAGGGTTCTGTGGGTGCTATAGGTTTATACAGGGTGCTATAGTGTACTATAGGGTGCTCTAAGGTACTGTGGTGTGCTATGGATGACATAGGGTGCTGTGGGATGGTCTAGGGGGCCACAGGGTGCTTTAGGATGCTGTAAAGTGCTACAGGGTTATATGGGGTGCTGTGGAATGGTACAGGGTGGTATAGGTGCAGTAGGGTGCTCTAGCGTACTGTGGGTGTTAGGGGTTCTATGGTATGCTCTGGTGCTGTAGGAAGACGTGAGTGCTATAGGGTTCTTTAGGGTGTTATAGGTTGCTACAGGGTACTGCAGGGTGCTATGGGTGTTCTAGGGTGCTATAGGTACCTAAATGGTGCACTGGGTGAAATAGGGTGTTACAGGGTGCTATGGGTTCTAGGGGATGCTATAGGGTGCGCTTGTGTACTGTGGCGTGCTAGGGGTGTAGTGGGTGCTATAGGGTGCTATAGATTGCCGTAGCGTGGTATTTCTATTACTGGATGCCAAAGGCTGCTCTAGGGTGCCATACGGTGCTATATAGTGCTCTTGAGAGGCATGGGTGCTCTGGGGTACTATAGAGTGCTATGGGGTCCCATAGTGTGCTATAAGGTTCTGTGGTGTACTATGGATGTTATAAGTTCTGTAGGGTGTCATAGGGTGCTATGGCAGCTATAGCATGCTAGGGTTGCTATGGGTGCTATAGGTTGCCAATGGTTCTTTAGAATGCTATAGGAATTATTCTATAGGATGCTATAGTGTGCCATAGGGTACTACGCCCACTCCCAAAATAATACAGCCCTTTGTAGACCCCACTATAGATGTTCTATAGTCCCCATCGTGCCCCCCTAGTCCCCTACCCTGACTCATAGAGCCCTTATAGACCCAAAGAGCCCCTACAGACCCCACACACCACCTAGAGACCCTCTGTAGACCCCATTGAGGCCCTCTAGAGAACACCTAGAGCTCCTATATATGCTCAGGCCCCCTATAGACCCCTAGAGAGCTCCTATAGATGCCCCAGAACCTCCATAGAGCACATAGAGGCCAACCTGCTGGTGCCTCCCCCGTCAGCCAGGACGGCTGAGAAATGCACCCCTGCCAGCTCTCAGCGCTCTGGCATGGAACCCACCCAGCCCCATCATGAACCTGATCCCTCCTGAAACTCCCTCATTCATCCCTGCCCCGGGAGGGAGAGAGCAGAACACAGCTTGTGCTCCCGGTCCCTTGAGCAGCTTCCCCAGGGCCCTAAAATCTCCCTCAATTGATTTTGGGCTTCTAGTAGTGACATCATCACTTCCCACCTGGGACACCCAAAGCAGATAATAATCTGCAGACTTCACCAGGGTGGGGAGTTTGTCCATCACACCCTTAACTCGTGCCCCAGGGAGACAAGAGACTTCCCCACTAAGCAGGTCCAAAGGGCATACTGGGCCCTCTGCCCCCCTCAGGAGGGAGTCACCCACAGCAATCACTCGTCTGGTTTCTTTCTTCTTTTTTTTTTTTCTTATCTCTCTTTTCTCCAGTTTCTCTCCCTTTCTCTCTCCCCTTCTCCCCTCTCCCTTTCTCTCCCCCCTTCTCCCCTCTCCCTTTCTCTCCCCCTTTCTCCCCTCTCCCCTTCTCCCTCCCCTTCTCCCTCCCGCTCACCTTCCCTGACAGTCCTTAACCTCTCCCCCTCCTGCCACCACGCTGAGCAGAGCAGGCAGGGGCTCGCAGCAGTTCTCAGAGCTCGGGCAGTGCCCGCGGCCTGGGCAGCCGCGTTCCCGGGGAGCTCCGGCGGGGTTCCCACAGCCACCGTGGCGAGTGGCGAGATCGCCGCCTGCCGCCGCGCGGGGAGCAGGGCTGAGCCCGGCCGCGCGCTCGGCCCGCGCTTTTCGGCGGGAAAGCCGCTGCTTCGCTCTCCGGCGGCTGAGGGGCGGCTCCGCTTTCGCCGCCTTTCCGAAGCCCGCGGCTGTACCGGCAACGACCCCAGCCCCGTCACCCTCTCAGCCTCGCTGACGGGAACGCTGCCGGCTCCTGCCGGGTCTCGCGGCTCTTTTTTGGGGACCCCTGGCTCTGGGAAGCCCTTTTCTGCCTTAATCCAGCGCTCGGGTAGAGGACTTCCCGCTGCTGTTGCTGCGGCTTCGCTCTCTGGCGACTCAATCATAGACCCCCAGGGTGGGGGGAGGTGAAAGGAGCCCCGGAGCTCAGCGAGTCCAACCCTCCTGCCCCTGCAGGGTCACCCGGGGCCGGGCAGCCAGGAAGAGATCCGGGTGGGTCGGGATCCGGGTGCTCGAAGCACTGCTCCAGCCCTGGGGTCCCCTCTCGCTGCTGCTCGCGGACGGGTGCCCGGGGTGAGTGCGAGGCTCCGGGACACACCCCAGGGCAAGAGGGTGGCACCTGGGGGACATGAAAGCAAAGGGGGTTCTGGAGACACCCCGAGGGCACCCGGCAATCCTGCAGACAACCTGCTATCAGCCAGCAATCCTTGGGACAGTCCGAGAGCAGCCAGGTGTCCAGGCACAGCTGGCCCCGTTGCCCGGGGGGGAATATATCTTCAAAAAATCCACAAAAAAGCCTGAAGAAAATAATTTTAAGAAATCCTGCAAAGAGCCTTAAAAAAGCCTCCAGAAAAGCCTCAGAACAAAGCCAAAAAAAAAAAAAAAAAAAAAAAAAACCAGAAAAAAACCCCCGAAAAAACCCCAAAAAAAAACCAAAAAAAAAAAAAAAAAAGAAAAGGGGGGGGGA
>JANIJG010165491.1:0-10692 GCA_024611175.1 Megaceryle torquata
TCCCCAAAACTGGACCCAGTACTCAAGGTGTGGTCTCATGAGTGCCTAGTACAGGGGCATGATCACCCCCCTACTCCTGCTGGTCACACCATTTCTGATACAGACCAGGATGACATTGGCCTTCTTGGCCACCTGGGCACACTGCTGCCTCATATTCAGTCAGCTGTTGGCCAACACCCCCAGGTTCTTTTCTAGCCACTCTTCCTGAAGCCTGTAGCATTGAAGGGTGTTGTTGTGGCCCAAGTGCAGGACCTGGCGGCAACAACCTTTACATTTTTGGGGTGTTGCAATGTCTGTGACTAAGCAGAAGTATCTCTTTACAATAAAACCTGTGTTTATTTGTTTCTTAAGAAACAGCAGGCTTTGGAGGAAGATTTTGAGAAGCAGGGAACCAAGTAGATATGAAGAAAAAACTCAGCTCAGATAGTATAGTGTTCCAAGTTGCCACTACACTTCTTCCAACATTCCCCCCTACACTCCTTCCTGTTTCATCTGTGTTTACTCTAGCTCTGTGTTGCAGTTATCAGTGCTCACCTATACACAGAACACGCTCACATGCTGCTCTTTAAAGTTCTGATTTACTTAAACCTGTCTTGTAGCATAATATAAAATTGTACATATGACTTCTAAGTCATCAGTAGCAAAATATTGAAACGTAGCATCAGTAAGAAAAATAAAAAAATTAAAAAGCATTGCTTTTTCTCTTTCCCCAGGGTGAGGAAGAACCTGATACATATAAATAGCAACACCACTAAGGTACATCATCCTTAGCTGGGGAAGTGACACTGGAGCAGTTCTCTCCGTGTGCCCTTTCTTTCCTCTTGTAGAGACTAAAACCGCCTTCTTGTAATTTTCTCTGTATTTTCACCATTTACAGAATGTTTTGCATCTGCTGAATATGTGTTTTTCTTCCCTTGATAACCACCTACAGTCAGCTTTCAAAGTTGCATCCTTTACTGTTCTGTAATTGACAATTCATGTTTTGTACTTATACTACCCAGGCCATGGTATTAGTGCACATGTGTAATTCTGGTGTCAATTATCATCCTATGCATGTGCTTTTGGGAGCCTCTTCTATGAGTTTGGACCACCATCTTCTAGTTAAAGTGGTTGCTTTTTTCTTAAAAGCAAGCAGAAAAAAAATTAGCAAAAAACAGTTGAAAGTCATCTTGTAAAGAATATGTGATCCTGCATATAACATAAAGGGATTTAATTCTGTAGCCGGATATATCTAAGGCAAAAGAAGATGGAACTTGCCCATGAACTCAATACAATGATTTTCATATACCTAACTATAAGAATGGTGATAAAATCACAGTATTTACAACAATTTAACTGCATGAATCTGGGGCTTTGTTGTTATTTTAAGGTAACTGTAGTATAGAATTTGTTTCCACAATATGTAAAAAGAAAATCTGTAAGCTATTAATTGATATGAATGATTCCAGAGCAGACAATTACAGGTATTTAGTGCATGATCCCACCTTCCTTCAGCTGTCAGCTGAAGCTTTGTTCTCTCTCCATTCCAGGATTATTAGCTGCATGGTTTATCCACTGCAATACAGAACAGTCTTCAGCCAGGTTGTGGTGGGCTTTCGAAAGTCATGGTATTTTGATTACTATCCTTATTATTCTCTGTGATGTTTCTCTAACTTATCTTTCCCTGCTTTCTCAATGATTACAATGGCTTTCTGTCATGAAAGATGTTTTTGGTGGCCTTTGTTAGACAGTGGCATTATCTCTAATTTATTCTATGCTTTTCCTGAGGCAAAGTAGAGGCATCTGTTATGAGACATGGTAAAAGAAATTTATTAGTTTCTCGTTAGGTGGAAGACAAAATGTACAGTAGTAATATGCTAATATTGAGATGGAGAAATACACAAGAAAATCATACCAGGTGTTGAGCCATAGATATGAAGTATTTGGAAAAGTATGACTAACATTTAAAATATGACAGCTCAGCTGGGTGCTGATGATGGAGAAAATCCCTACCTTGCACCTTAAAATGAATGATTGACATTGTGCTTCAGACTTAATTAAATCACTAAGAGTATTGTCTAACTTGCAAAGTTACATTGTTGTTGAAAACCAAAGCAAAACATTTCTTTTAAAAAATTCACAGTTCATAAGTGAAATATTTTTATAGGGGGAAGCAATTTATTTTATAATTTAATTTATTATTTTATAATTTTGTAATTTGATTGCCAGTTCCTGTGTTGTTCTTTTCTAAGTAAACAAAAACAGATCAGCAACTCTATTTGCAATTATATTTTTTAAAGTCTTTGATATCATAATTAACCCAGTTCATGTTTCTCTTCTCTCCTTTTCAGAACTTTTTCTTTCATAATTCTAAGTTATTGATCTGAGCATGTTTTTATTTAAATAAAGTTTTCTGTTGTTTTCCTGTGAAAGTTTACATCTTGATAGGTATCAGCATGGTAAGATAGCCTCAAGTATTCACCTAAAGATGTTTCATATGGGTGATTTGTAGGAAGGTATAGAAGAGATGCCTTTGAAGCAACCAGACTTAAAACCTTGAACCTTGAAGTTACTTTATTATAACCCTTCAGGCATGTAATATGTATGCTTTATTATAACTCTTGAAGATCCTCCTATCTCTTTTTCATCATTTTTGGGTGCCTTGCTTATACAGACCTGCCTAGTCTATAAAATTTGCACTTGAAATTGAAAAGGGAGAAGTGCCACACACTCCAACTGGAAGAGACTTGAAACTTTTTTTTCTCCTTTCCTTCCATTATCAGCACAAATATGAGCTACTGATTACATTTGGATGTAACCAATTATTTTTAGTTGTTTCACTTTGGATAGCTATATATTCAGCATGCAAGAGAAAGAGTTTCCTCTTGAGAACAATGGGCAAGCTAAATCTCAGGGGCATGAGTCCTCTGGGTTCAAGTCTGGTTGCTTCAATATCCTATGTGAGTATGTGAGATTCCTAGGCAATTTACCATGCACATACTTGCCCTAACATTTCCTGTGTCTTTTTAAGCCTGAATCCTCATCTTGGATCTAAAAGACATTTGACAAGAGAAATTATGTTACTTTCTAAAGATGATGGGTTTTACCAAATAGATTTTGAAATTATAAAAAATGCTTTGCTGGAAGAATGCCTTATCAGCTTTCATTTGTTTCCATTTGCAAGAAAAGGAAATATATATTACAGGGAAGCTGAGCATTCTGTCTCCATTTTTTCTTGCACTAGCTTCAGAACCAAGACTGTGACAATGGCAGCTGTGTTTTTCTTCCATTTTGTGTTTCTTCCTAGTCATGTTTTCTGTTGTGCCCCCCTATGGAAAAACATGAAAAGATGACAAAAAAAGCCCATGAGTCTAATGTGGTTAAAATTGATCTTCTTTGCAGATTAGCATGTTTTTAAATGTACTATCCATGCAGAACATCAACAAATAGTATGAAGATTTATTTCAGATTAAGCTCAGCAAAACAATGAATTTTCTCCAATAGATATAACTCTTATTTTTCAAATGTAAATTAAACATGCCTGCTTTTTCAGTTGGGTAATTATCAGAATATTAAGACTAAGCAGACAAGGTAATACTTTATTTCTCCCTTTTTCCTAAAACAACAATGACAAAATGTGATTTCAGCTGGCATATTACAGCATCTTGGAATGAATGCAGAAAAACTCTTAACATACATTAGCTAGAAATCTTTGATTCCTTGCAAGAAAAAGTGGTTTGTTCGGGGCTGCTAAAATATGTCTGCAGACATTCCTGGCATGATATTTCTATGTCACTGCCACATTTTTAGAAAATGTCTGCCTAGTATGATCGATTATAAACTAATTTGTGTATTTAAACAAAAGGGAAGAGCGGGTGGAAAGCTAGCTGCCTGAAAGAAATGAACATGGGGGTGCTGATCAACAGCTGACTGAATATGAGCCAGCAGTGTGCCCAGGTGGCCAAGAAGGCCAACAGCATTCTGGTTTGTATCAGAAATATTGTGGACAGCAGAAGGGAAGTGATCGTGCCCCTGTACTCATCACTGATGAGGCCACACTTTGAGTACTATGTTGAGTTCTGGGTCCCTAACCACAAGAAAGACATTGAGTTGCTGGAGTGAGTTCATAGGAGAGCAGCCAAGCTGGTGAAGGGTCTGGAGAACAAGACCTATCAAGAAAGACTGAGGGAATTGGGATTGTTTAGTTTGGAGGAGTCTGAGGGAAGACCTTATTACTCCCTGAAACTACCTGAAAGGAGGTTGTAGTGAGCTGGGTGCCAGCCTCTCTTTTCAAGTGAGTAACAACAGGACAAGAATAAATTGACTCAGGTTGTACCAGGGGAGGTTTAGATTAGATATTAGGAAGAATTTATTTACTGAAAGAGTAGTTAGGCATTGGAATGGGCTGCTCAGGGAGGTGGTAGAGTCAAAAAACACATAGATAAGATACTTCAAGAAATGCTCTTTTGTGATGGTGGGGTGGGGTTTTTTTGTATGTTTGTTTGTTTTATTGACGGTTGGATGCGGTGATCTTAGAGGTCTTCTCCAACAGTGACAATTCTGTGATTCTGTGAACGAGGAAATGTCACTCATATTAAATTAGCTTTGTATATCAAACCACTTCTAAGAAAGACATCTAGAAACTATGTTTATATAGGCTGATTTTGATCACAGAAGTGTTTGCAGTTCAACTATATTTTGGCCTAAAGTGGTTAAGGCTGTTAATATGTTAGGCCAAGATAGCAATATACTTCTATATTAGACCTGGATTGTTTCCAGATCTCATGCCAAATGTACTTTTCTTGAAGTACAGTATGCATAACACAGTTTAGTGATTAAGAGCATATCAACTTTAAATAAAAAGAACAGTATCTGGCCCCTTATTTCACACTGTTTAACTGAAGTATCTTAGTTTCATTTATTCATTTTATAAATGAGAATTCTTCTTTTTAGGTATTATTGTAATATGTTTCCTTCTTGAAAGAAACACAAAAGAAAAAACCCAAAACATACTGATGTGTTCTAGAATCTAGAACCACAAAGATAGCACCAGATATTCTGCAGCATATGTGTGTTTACTTTGATATTTGTCAATATACAATGCAAGCCTTGGAAAGTAAAAAGAATGAAACAGTTTCTGAATCAGTTTATAATATCACAGCTTGATGAACTCTATAAACTATTAAGAATTGACACTAGACTGCTAACAGTACTAGAATTATAGAGCACCTTTTCCCATTCTGAAATACAAACCAGTTTTTGTTTTTAAAATTTTGATTATCCCTGGCTTAGGATTCTTTATCTTTTGAATGATTGTAAAAGATTGGGATGAATTCACTTTAACTACTTTGCATAGATATAGTGCTTGTTTTATGGTTGATGTTGTGAAAAGGAAAATTGTAGTTAAAGTTGAAAACACTGTCATGAAATAACGGAAAACTACTCCCTAATTCCTGGTCACAGATTTCCTTGATGGCTTTCAAAAACTGATTGAAGACATCTATTAGCCATTACACATTTGTTCGGGGTTTTTTTTGTTTTTTTTTTTTTTTCCCCAGATTATGTCCCCCTAGTTGTTTTTCCAATGTGGTTAATATCAAAAAATTAAAAACATTTTCTTCTGCTCAAGGGAAGAATGACAGGGGCCCAAAGTGAATGGCATCACTGTTTTTCAAAACAGTCTCCTGAAATTACAGTCTAAGAATCTCTACTACTGATCCACATGTCTAAAAGAGCACTATATTTACTCTTCTGCAAGATATAAACTGTTGTATACTGCAACAAGATCAAAGGATTTTAGTTCTTTCAAATTTCATAGTAACAGAAATAGTGATAAATTAGTAAGATGTGTTTTCTGTGTTTTATTATTTTGTGTGATGATGTGCTTGAAAACTGTCTATAAAATATAGTTTGTATTCCAGAAAATAATTAATTGAAAGTTCATAGGCAACAAAATAATTTAGGAATCATAATCATGAAGACAAGACTTAGACAAATGTATTTCAAAAGTATTGGAAGAATAACCAAAATGATCATTCCTTTTTTAAAAAACATAGCTCTGGAGTAGAAAATTCACCCTCTGTATCTGGGTATAGCTACCCTCAGAGGCCTAGACTGCTTCTTGTTTAATAGTATAAATATATGTAGTTATTACTTCAGTGAGGTTGGGTGCTAGCTACATCAAATATGATAATAATTTTGTTCAACTAAGCTGAACTGATGTATCTGAAAAAACCCCTAACATTGTTATTTCCTCAGTTGCCAAATACCACTTTATTTTCATGCAGTGATGGCTGCCAATTGAACAAATTTATACAGCATTCTAGGGATGCAGTTCTTCTTAGCACTCATAGGATCCCAGTTCTTCCTAGAACTCTGTGGATGCAATTCTCCAAAGAAAAGGCAGCACTTGATATGCACTTGAAGTTCTTTTCAAGTTCATCCAAGAAGAAGTTTATTGTTGCTTAGTATCAAGTAAAACTTTATTTTATTTTATATTTTACAATTGTTTTCTTTTATTTCTATAACAGATGTAAATGAGTTAGTTGATCTAACATTCTTCATAAATATCCCTGTCTCTGAGGACAAGAAGTATACTATTGATAGACAGGGAATTTCTTCCAATTAGAATTCTCCCAAAAGACCTTTATTGCTATCATCATCAGCATCAAGATATCAATAAATATTTGTTATCAGACCAGAATTACCTCAAGATGTTTAATTTTGCAATATACCTGTATCTATATTTTATTCATTAATGTTGTCCTGATTTGAGTTAGAACAAAAGAAATCTGTTCAGTGATTTTATTTTTCAGCTAAGTCGCTTCTAACTGCTCTTTCTGAAGTTAAAGGCCTATTTTCACACAGCATCTGCTTCTAGCAGTGATAGTGCTCAGTGTTTAGAGTTAGTACCAAGAATCTGTATGCAGACCAAGGTCACTGCTAAATCTTATGTACCATGTTGGGGGTGCAGAAAGTAAAAGGCTGCACCTTCAGGAAAGAGCAGACAGGGCAGTTGACCCTAAACTGACCAACAAGGGATTTCATCTCATATATATCAATCACATTCAGCATAAAGCTGAGGGATCTTGAGGGTCAAGCAGCTTCTTCAATGGAGAAGAGGCTTCATCTGTGGAGGACTCTGTCCATTCTGCCTTTGATCCTTATCCATGTGTTCCTGAATTCATCTCCTGAATCTGTTTTCCATCTGAGTCCAGTCTGGGACTTCCCCAGCGCTTGCTCCACAGCATCAGTGGTGATGCTGATGTAATTGCCACCAAGGGGTTGGGTTCGATACTGGTTTTGTATATATTTGTACATATTCTGTTGGGGTTTTTTTGTGGTTTGGTTTTGTTTTGTTTTCATTAAAGCTGTCCTAGCTTTCTTTTCTAATCCATAAGTCTCTCTCCCTTATTCCTTTTCTCTTCCCCTTTGGAGAGGGAGAGGGGTTAACAGAGAGTATCTGTTATAGATCTAGTAGATGGCCCTGACCCTCAACCTTGACAAGTGTTCATATTTTGAGAAAATAAGTGTGAAGATCAGCCCATGGAGTGTTGATTTAATGAATTTACAGGACTAAATAAGTGTATGCACAAGTCAAATATTAAAAACTGTCAGTAGTTTTACTTCTGTTATTTTTCTATGGCATCATTTGCATGATGAAAAGTAGATTTTAGAGATCTGTTGGGAGCTGCTAACAAAATGTTCATGTAATTGTATATAGTTCGTAAAATGAAGTACTCTTCTATGAGCAGGTTGTAAGGAAGCCTTCAATTTCTGTTTCTTGCACATAGTAAAACCACCATAGGTTACTTCATAAGCCTGATGCTCATTTACTGAATGCTGTGTATTTTTCTTTTTAAAATTTCACACCAGAACGATGGGCATTCTGATTCATTCAGGGTTGACATCATGGATCTTTAAGTGATCTATGGGGAAAGAGAACTTGCCATGTTTTTGGTACAGTTTTTCCTTCATTTCAAAGATATAATTATAGGGGCAAATATCTTCACTCTATGATTCTTTATAGTATATACTACATGTGATTTGAGTGAGTTGATGTTGCCTTGAGGGAAGTTTCTCACAACAGAGAATCACTGTATAGCAAAGTGGAACTTGTAACTGCTACTATTGTGCAATAACAACAAAAATATGCTCTAAAAATATGCTCTAAAAATATGCTCTGTGAAATAACACTGGATGTGTGAGTGGTCTGTTTTATTACAAAATGCCTTAAAAAAAATATTAGGTAGTTTATCTTAACCTTGGAGATTTTAAGAACTTTCCTTCCCCCCCCCCAATGAACACTTATTTATTCATTGCATTTATAGTATTAATAAATTAAGGAAATATTAGGTCAATTAGAGAATAATTGACCTTTTTATGTAACAAAAAATGTTTTATATGTTTAAATGCTGTGCACTTCAGTTAAAAAAATACATGAAAAATTTGTAAAGTATTTAATAATTAATATTTTTAAAAACACTATTAATTAGACTTACTTTAGTAAGGCTTTTCTTCTGTGATTCTCACTAGGTTTAGAATTCTAACCCTAAATGTGTGCCTTCACTTCCCAGCACTGGAGGGTTAAAAATTTATTTTATCAGAAGAGAATTTTCTATGATTCTATGATTCTTGTTGTAATGGCAACAGAACATACTTTACCTGAATAAGTGTGGCCAGAGATGAATCACAAATTAAAATATTTAGAGGTTAAAAACTAACATTTCATTAGAAAGAACTTAAAATGATAAAGTCTTTATAAAGTATTTTTTTATTGTTTCTTAATACTAAAAAGTTAGCATTTCCAGTAATACATGTTTCCAACAGAAGCTACCTCTATTTTCAGTCATAAGCTACTGAAAACAAAATGCACCCCAGATACATGTTGTTGGATTTTCACCACTGGCATGAAAATGCAGCAATCTGGCATTGAGTTTGAACACTTCCTGCTGGAGTCTGAAGGAGCTCAGTGCATGACCAAGAATACCACAACTCGTTTTGATTAGTCTGCGGTACTACATATGGTAATAGTACTGACTGCCTTCAGAAGATAAATGCTGCTCAGACATTCAGAGGAAATCTATGACAATTTCACCTGTGATCCCTACAGGGATGGGGTGGAGAGAAGAAGCTGGAAGAAAAGACATATACACAATCAAGTGTCTGGGATGCAGAAGACTAATTCCTGAGTCATTCTTGAGGAAAAAAAATTCAAAATATTTTTTTTCTTTTCTTTGTTAAGATCCGTTGCAGATGGCAGTTAGGTACTTCATTCCTATTCAGTAACTGTAGCCAAACATTTCACCATAGTCATGGACTAAAAGCTGTCACTTGGTCCTATGTTTGATTCTGAAAATAACTCTGATGCTGCAGACATTGGCTGACTTAATTTCCTTTTCTTTAAAAAAAATGTAATTAACAAAGAAAACTAAATACCATTTGACATACAAGTGTATCTATCACCTGACAGAAAATTACCATTTCAGTTGAAATGTAGCAATTAATACTGTGATATCACCTGTAGAATTGCTGTGTCTCATAAAGATGTTATTTTGATATGCATAGCTGTTGAAATTATGTGTGTTCAGATGACTTGTAAATTTGCATTCCTTCCTACTGATATATTTTTCAGACAAACCCTTTTCTTGACCTCGGATGTCAAGAAAACTGATCTGAGACAAAAATTTTAGGAAAGAAAATTATCCTCCTTTATGCAGAGCACAGCTTCGTACACTGAAATTAAGTAGTGTTCATGTATGTACATGCACTAATTTATAGACATTTTTCAGATTCTATAAATTTTGTTAATTGAGAATATTGTTACTTAGACTGATACCAGGGATGAAATGATGTTCTTATCCCTTTGGTTTGCAATATAGTATGACAATAAAGCTTAACTAACTTGATCAAACTAGATAATGTATTTAAGTCCACATTTTAGAACCATTTTATTCCTACAGCCTAAAGTTGTCTTTCTAGTAAGAGATTTGTTTTTGCCTCAAATTACTGCAAACTGCTCATGCTGTGTAAACAGGTCCCTGATTTTGTAGCTGGGAACACATGCTATAAAATTAGTTATTTGTTATTCATTACCATTTAGGTGTAGTCTTGTAAAAAGACTTGAATTAACATGGATCCACTGAATTTGAATATTTCTTTCCTGGAAATTCTACTTACATATTACTTTACCAGTTGAACCACAATTTGTCTCTATTACAACGTAAAATTTAAGAAAGCTTCTTTCAACAGCTGTTTAAAAAGCATAAAAAACCAGGAAAGCATCATTAGGTTGGAAAATGACCAAGAACTAGCACACTTTATTACCTGGGAATTTAAGTAGGCACATTAAGATTGCTTATATTTTTGTCCCCTTCTTTTTTCTACAGAAGGCATCTGCTCTTTCAAAATCAGGTAGAGGTGTTTAAATAAATATGCCCCAAATCAATAATATCTTTTGAAACCCCATTGGTTTGTTGATATTTGTTTTGTTTTATAGTAAAATGATGAGTATTCAACTGTTCACGTGTAAATGAGTAAAAGATGCTTACTTAGTACTAACCCGAAGTTGCATATTATGGTGTATTACAAGGCTGGCATTCTTAGATTTCATCATACTGTTTTTATACACCTAGAGTCTCTTTTCTTTTCTTTTCTTTTCTTTTCTTTTCTTTTCTTTTCTTTTCTTTTCTTTTCTTTTCTTTTCTTTTCTTT
>JANIJG010165492.1:0-10686 GCA_024611175.1 Megaceryle torquata
CTCTGCACAGCAGCCCAACTCTTTCTAGGTTTTTAAACAGCTTTTTCTTCTCTCAATACGGAAAAAAACAAAAAAACCATCTGCTTCCCCACAATGAAGAAATCACCAGACATCAATGGAATTACATTTGGTGCACTTAAGTATTATTCAGTAGACAACAGGGAATGTATTAATTGATTTGGGAGAGGACAAGATTTGTCCAGATGAATCTTGTAACAACAGTTAGAATCTTTTTTACCCCATTAGTGTCCCCAGCAGCAAAGCCATGGATACAGGAAAGGATTGAAACGAAGATAAGTTTAAAAAACCCTGATTCTTGATGCTTTAATACATTTATATCAGTGCTGGGGCAGTATTTTTCAATGTTTTTCTACCAAAAATCTGACTTAATATTCTTAAGTGTTCTGCTTAAACAAAATTGCCATAGTCATTTGAGACAAATAAAATTTGACTTGGGTTTCCTGGATGTTTAGAAGACATCTCTGCCCACAGATAGCATCTCTGTAGCTTATTTGCTTTTCTTCAGAAAAGCAGAGGTTTCCAAAAGATACCTCTAGGTCTTTACTTCTCTACAATTAAAAAAAAAAAATCTTCTTTCTTAAATGAAGCCTCTTTTCTTCAGGACTGAGTTACTCACTGTCAAACAAATAAACCCTCACCTTTCTAGTCCAGCCTATCAGATCAAATATTTTTGTATTGTAATGAAAGTTGATATAAGGCTGAAATCCCCTTTTAAACAAAGTATAGGAAAAGAAAACTCTACAAAGAATTTGGACATCAAAGTCTGGTTTGTTAGGTAAGTACTGTAGACTACTATACCTGAGCTGTGGCAAAATGATTTCTTAATCCTCTACTAGGTCCTAGAGAAGCACTATTTTCCTCCTATGATTTCTCCTTTTATTACCAAATATTTATTTCTCATTTCAAACCTATTTGTGGACAAGAAACTACCTCCAGACATGGAAAGTCTACACATCAATGAAACATTCACTTCTCTGAATTATAGACACTTAAGTACAGAGTTTACAAAGGTGTAAAACAGCCTAAATGGGATGTTTAAGAAAGGCTGAGGATTACAGTGTTTCCTACGCCTCATTTGTAAGCGTTATCTGAGAAAATATCTGGTTAGCTCTGCTTCTGATTCATAACCGCAACCATAGTTCAGAATCCAAAGCTTCCAAAAGAATCCAAGCTTCCAAAGTCTTTTTCCAAATTCTGTTTCTGAGGCTTGAACCACTCTCTGCCTTTCTCTTCTATCCTCAGTCACCTACATGCTACATATAGCACAATAACATTTGCAGGAGAAAAGCAATTACTCAAATCCTTTCTTTTAGGGAGGGAGAAAAAATTGGTCACTATGACAGTGTGTATGTACTTAATGAATTTAAGAATTTAAGACCATATCTCAATTATACCTGAATTAAGAGGTAAAGATACTCCCATAGGACGAAGATAGTGTAAGTTCAGGTCTGCTGTGCTACAAGATGAGGATGTGTGTTGGGCTCTCATTGTCCAGATAAATTTACTAAAAATGCCATCTTTATTCCTCTGTTTTATGAGGTACAAATGAGGAGAGATTTTCTCAGTTTTTTACAAGACTGGCTTGAACTACCTGCAAAATAGACAACAAAACAAAATGATTCAAACATTCTTGAAAATACATTCTTTGCTGTTGCCAAGACTGATGTCTTTATTTTCCCCGTCTTTTTCCTCCTCAAGTTTCCTTCCAGATTTTTCTCCAGTTTCTTGCTTCTCAGAATACAAGTTTTGAAAATGCAGATTCAGGTTTTTCTCTCTCTTTTATGTCAAAACCATCCCCATTTATGACACTTCAGAATTCATTTTTTCTTAACTTTGCCAAATCTTATATTGGCTTTTGTTAGGTTTCTCTGAGTTTAACCATTTAATCTCTTCAGGCCAGTTCTCTTGCCCTGTTTGAGATTTATAAAGATAGTCTCATATATAGATGTTTTGTAGATGAAACAGTAAAACTTACAGGTTTGAACAGAGTGTTATACATTTGACTAAAGACTATTCAGTGCAATATTTGCTGGTAGAACTGTATCTTCTGCTACAAGACAGCTCAGTTTCCCAACAGGGCATTGCCTTCCTGGCCTTTCTCATGCACTCAAAATGAGCTTTGTCAAAAGAACTGTTTATTCTTAGGTGATTTTATGTACTATGTCAATATTAATCAGTACATACATTTCTGTAACTTAACTTTTTCTACTGTTCTCATCACTTTCTATTTTTATTGTAAGCACAGAAAATACTGATCATGAAGCTGTCAGGTCAGGTGATAAGGTTCTACAAGACTTAGAGGATTTTTAATTTTATCTTTTTTAAAGGCAGTTTGCTGTTAACATTTTGACAATTATTGTTTCCTGCTTGATATATGTTACTGTACATTCTCTCTACTAGAAACAAGACAGCATAGTAGGAAGGATATGATTAAGGATCACATTGAAATGGGAGCTATGTTAAATAACTATTTCCATAATTAAAAACAATCAAATATCACTGACTTACAATTCCATAAATACTTAGGAAAAAATAGTTAGTTAAATAATGAAGAAATATTGTAATCTGCTATGTAAATTGTTTTCAAAATAATCACACTTGTGAACCAACTTAGAGAGTCAGTGAGTTTGTCCTCTGAAATGCAGTAATAGCTGCAGCAGCTTACTTACGAAGCAGTGTCATCTGTTGAGCACCGAGTATAATAAAGAAAATTTAGCCTCAGGCTGGTACTGTACAATCATTATAGCTTTAACTTACAGTATATACATACTATTAATTATGCTAATATGCTTATACTGTTCATTGTACCCATATATTAAATTCTGGTGATTAAAGTCATTAGCATCTTAAACAAAAACAGACAAAACTATGGGGTGAATATGAAGAAGCACAGAAAAGCATGTTTTCTTTCCCAAATGTATAAATATTTTAACTTTTTTTTTCCTTTTGATGTATAAATACCAATTAATCATTATGTATGCATTTTAAAATTCCAAGTTCTCTTGAAGATTTGTGGAAGGAGTGAAAATAATTTTCCTGTGATTTTTCAGGTCTTGTCTATGGTGAAAAAGTGCTGAATCAGAGCTTCTTGCAAACCCCTTCCTTCTTAATCTCTCAAATCTCACTTCTCTGCTTCTGATTATGCCCCAAATTTAGTAATTTTACCATAGATGCAAAGCTTTTGAGCAGGGAAGAAAACTCAAAGAAACAAGATCACACTGAACATAAATATATAGTGCAAATCAACCACTACCAGCCCACTGTCTTGGAAATACAAAGTTTTGGGGGGTTGTTTTTTTGGTGTTTGTTTTTTGTTGTTGTTTTGTTGGGGTTTTTTGTTTGTTTTATTTTTTAATTTTCACCTCTCCTTAACTTGCTTTTCACAAATACACTCATCTGGTAATAGATTTTTTTAAAATTGAACTGAAGGGTGATGTGGATTAGGAGAAAATTATACCTTTTCTTCCATAGTGTTTAGAGAACAGAGCTGGTAAGAAAATAAAAGACAGTGACAGAGATAAGGCAAAGCAGAGAGAAGAGCTACTAAGAATTTCTCTTGACAACCATGGGTTAGCTGCTGTTAATAGATGTGATTATTCAGCCCATCTTTAATTGTTATCCAGATTGTATGAGTGTTCACTTTTTCAAACTAAGTAACAAAATACCCTCAATAACTAGCATTCATTATTCATGATGTTACATTTCTAAAAAACATTTGTGGTTTTGAGAAGTTTGTCTTTAGAGATTATCTAAGAAATAAATGTAAGGCTGTGTTGGTGAACAAACATCTAAACAAGTAACACAACATTGAAGCATCTTCTCACTCCCAGTGAGAAATTACTCAAGCCTCTCTCTCCTGCCTATAGTGTCGCCAAATATTGAAGGTGTTTCCAGCCTGGGTCTTTGTTAGGATGGATATCCTTTCTAAGGCAGCACCTTATGTCACTGTTCATTTTTTTAATTATTATTATGGATCTTGGCATATCTGGTGAACTATTCTATGAGGACTCGCTCCTCTCTTGTATAGAATTCTGTATTTGACATAATCGCTAACATAAAATATAGAAAAGTGAAAAAAACTAATTCAAGAAAACAAATTAAATTTCAAATATGCTCAAAGAAATAGTACATGTCTAAGAACAAGTTTAAGGTTACTAGTAAGTGCTGATTATTAAACCGCTTTTCTACCCTTACTCTCTCAACTTTGGGTTAGCCTGTCTTAGGGGAATGATGGATAGTGCAAATTAAATGTCATTCTGTAAGGTCTCTGTGATGTTTTCTGCCTTAAACCAACATCCTCTCTCGCCTTAATCTTCTGTTTCCCTGGCCTGAAAAAGCCTTGGAGTCTCAGCTGGCTCTTGCCAAAATGTATTGGTATGGACCTTCATTCTCTGTCTCCTTTAGTGATGCAGCCAGACCTAAAAGAGCAGAGACTGACCTCTCTCCAGTAAGCATATTCCCTGCTCAACAAGTTGCCCCTATTCTGTTACACCATTCTCTTTGACTCCCAGCAGACTTTCTACCACTCCTGTCAGACTGTCTCTGCCTTCATTAATTTATGAGACAGGACCCTGCAGTGTGCTGGCCCAGGCACTTGTTCACTGAGCTCAGAAGCTTCCTAATTGGTTCAGCTCAGGTTTCACCTTCTTTGCAGCCTGATGGCCACACCAGACTTACTAGAAGTTAAAGGGCTTCCTGCACTCATCCTCCCTGTTAGTTTTTAATAGGGACCCCTGGAAACTCTTATAGGAGATAAGAGACTGTGGGTGTATAAATATTTATACTATAGTCTGACATACCTTAAAAATAACTTGCATTTATTCTGTGCTGTTATGAATTATTTTAAGCATGGTCTGATTTAGAGAGAATGTGAACTATCACTTCTGGCTAATAAAAAACTTCAGCAACTGGTTGCTTTGGGTTGTTATTTTAGGTTTTATTTTGCATTAGCCACTGTGATTATACAAGTTTGCAGTTTTACTTGAGGGAGAAGCTTTATGAGCAAAAGATAATATTCTTTTATGTGCTCACATAGATGTGGTTAATCTGCACAAAAGCAAGTATGTAATACTTTTCAGACAACATAACATCAAGAAAACCACAGAGGTTACCTCTTCCATGGGGCTTATAATCAACGATGCATATCCTGCATCCTGTACTTACGTGAATGGTCCTCTTGTCTTAGTAGCACCTACTGGAGCAGTATGACTGTGCTCGACTCAAAGCCATCAGATCCTCAGTGATGCAAATAATAAAGCTCCATGTTGATCAGGACAGATCTGTCATCAACGTGCAGCTATGAAGATCTGGTCTGCAGAGAGGCATTTAAAATTGCCTTATATAATGCAGGGAATAACTGTGGAATCAGAAAATAAGGAGGTTAGCAATCACAGTAGGAAAGTATGAGGAAATAGCCACAGAATAAGTCCTTTGACTACTCCGAGTGGTTGCTCCCTGTTACCCTGGCAGATCTGAAGGTCTGATTCTGTCTTGTCACAGGTGGTATCTGCAAAATGATCAGCTGCTTAACCAATATTATTGATTTGCAGTCTTCTGGGAAGGGTAAAACAACTCAGCAGGCTGCAAGAAACAAAGACAACAGAAAAGATCTAGGTCACTGGGACATGACAGCACCAGTCAAGGTTATTCTCATGTTCCCTGGTGTAAAAAAGCCAAACTTGATGGTGTACAGAGACAGAGAAATAAGGAGCCTAGCCATCCTCCCACCTTGTATTATTTTACTTTTGAAGCACATTTTTTGCAATGCTCATCTAAGCACTGCAATGTTAGAAGTGTTAGAAGTAAAGCAGAGATGTATCAGAGGGTATAAAAAAAGGGAGGAGGTCAAAATTGGGTGAATGCAGGCAGTCACTCTTTCAGAACTCCACAAAACAGGTGTTCATGTTGCATTATCATGTGTGCAAGAAAGTGACAGGTACATATATTTTTATATGACTGTGTATA
Organism: Megaceryle torquata; assembly: GCA_024611175.1. Classification (NCBI taxonomy): domain Eukaryota; kingdom Metazoa; phylum Chordata; class Aves; order Coraciiformes; family Cerylidae; genus Megaceryle; species Megaceryle torquata. The sequence continues at coordinate 5,986 of JANIJG010165492.1, forward strand.
TATAATCACAGAAACATTTAGGTTGGAAAAGGCTATTAAGATCAAGTCCAACTGTTAAGCCAGCACTGACACGTCACCACTAAACTACGTCCCTAAGCATCACATCTACATGTCTTTTAAATACCTCCAGGAATGTGTACATAAACCACCCACAATATAAGCTATATTAAAATTATCTTTACTGATATTTTAAACTGATTCTTGCATTTGTATGTGCAAATTAATGGTCTGTTTCAATGAAACAGTCTATACTAAGTGGTGGGAACAGCTGATTTCTTAGTCACTGTGCACGTGCAGGTGTTCTAACGCATAAAACTCTAAAGTTTTCATTTATTACTGCCAAATAGAAAAAAATAAGACAGTAGTTTAGATACGGTAGAAAGCCATTGTGGAAGGTTATTTAAATTAAATATAGCCTATGGAAATATTTGACCCTTTTCATTTATTTAACTCTGTACAGGGCTCCTTTAAGATCAATAATGATTGAGAAGGATGCCGTTGGTTCCAGGTAGTGCTTGAGTTTAAGTAGATGCCCATGTCAATTTTCATTATAACCTTTTGATGACAACTGCAGGAGAAATATTTTATAATCTAGTCTTAAGGTGGTTTTTTTGGGGGGTGGCTGGGTTTTGTTTATCCTGCTGGAAACTGCCTTTACAAGATAAGAGTAATCAACTTTGATAAATGCATATCTTCATTACAAATACTGACCAACCTTTCTGTATGTGTCAGGTGACAACAAGGAGTCTTTGGCAATAAGCCTTAAAGAATGAAAACAACTTAAACATATCCTTGTCAAGACTACGATAAGCTTTTAAGGGGAGCTAAGAGTTGAATTTCAGTGTGTATATCAGTAACTTCAAAGTCATTACTTTCTAAAGCTTAGAAAATCAGAATGGCATTGTAAATTTCAGTCTGCAAACAGCCTCTATAGAACTAATCCAATTTATTTCATTGATAGCAGTACCAAGTTGTGTCCTCTGAATTTTAATGCAGCTCATGCTCTGGAAAAACAATCTGTAATGGTAATATAATTTTATTAATCAGGCTGTGTTTGAGTTGATAAACCTAAGTTTATAATTAGTCTATAAGCAGTCTGAGCTCTAAATGGGGTCATTCAATTTTTTAGCTAAGTCAGGCTGTCTGAGGAAAGTGGTTGTTTGAAAGGTAAGACTGACAGGGAGTGAAAAAGAACAAAATAAAACCTGTGTAGTCCCTTCCTGGTTTTGTAGAAGCCTTCCTCACAAGCAGGCTACAGGAGGTCTGCAGGAAGGCACAGCCATCCCACTTGCTGTTTTGTGCCTCTCTCTGCTCCCAGCCCTTTAGTTCCCACTGCTGCTCATTCAGGATGCAGCTCCTCAGAAAGCTGAAAGCAATCCCAAAATGTATTTTCTTTTTCTAATACATAATATCCCTAGAAATAAAAATATTTCTTACATTCTTCTCTCTCCCCATGGCCCATACTGCTACTGTGGATTCCAGATCATAAAAAGCTTAAGTCCTAATTTTGTCAAATAAAAGGTGATTCTGTACTTTCATACCCTTTAAAATTCTGGGTTTTTTCCTGACTTCTACCCCTCATGCAGCTCAGCTCTTGGCATAAACAAAAAACAGCATTTATGACTTCCCACTATAAAGAACATAGAGCTGGCAGACTGGCATCTAATACAAGTTATCGATCTCAGGGACTCTTTCAAGTTGTAAGAGGTAAATGAACAACCAGGAGAAAGTGGTAATAGACTGAAGCAGAACATATCAGAATATCAGCACCAGAATGTCAAATAGGAGAATCCTCCTATGGCCAGCTTGTTTTTTGTTTTGGGGATTTTTTTTGTCATTGTTTTGTTTTGTTTGTTTGGTGTTTTGTTGTTGTTTGGTTTTTGGGGTTTTTTTAAACTTTAACTTCCCTTGCACTTGTTTTCTTCCCTTACTCAGAAATTTAAAGCATAATTTTAAAGCCAAGGAAGCAATTGGAAACCACTCAGACTCAGTCAATATTTTATGTCTTGTTAATGGAATGAGTGCCACAAAAAAAGACTGCATTTTCAAATGACAATATATGGACTTCAAGATATTTCATAGAATCATACAATGGTAGGGGTTGGAAGGGACCTCTGGAGATAGAGTCCAACCCACTTGCCAATGCAGGATCACCCAGGGCAGACCACATAGGAACAGTGTCTTGAAAGCCTCTAAAGACTCCACAACCTCGCTGGGCAGCCTATTCCAGGCTCTGTCACTCTCACAGTGAAGAAGTTTTTCCTCATGTTGAGGTGGAACTTCCTGGTTTTCACCTTGCTACCATTACCTCTTGTCCTATCACAGGGCACCACTGAAAACATACTGGCCCCTTCTACTTGACACCCACCCTTCAGATATTTGTAAACATTCATAAGATCCCTTCTCAGTCTTCTCTTCTCCAGGCTAAACAGCCCCAGGGCTCTCAGCCTTTCCTCATTAAAGAGATGTTCCAGTCCATCATCTTTGTAGCTCTCCCTTGGACTCTCTCTACTATTTCCCTGTCCCTCTTGAACTGGGGAGCCCAGAACTGAACACAATACTCCAGATGTGCTCTCACTAGTGCAGAGTAGAGGTGAAGAGAACCTCCCTCAACCTGCTGGACACACTCTTCTTATACACCCCAAGATACCATTAGCCTACCTGGCCACAAGAGAACATTGCTGTTCCATGGATAACTTACTGTCCACCAGGATGCCAAGGTCCCTCTCCCTCTATATTTATAATTAACTCTCTATTTATAATAGAACTCTTTAAAAGTAGAGAACAGTCTAAAATAGGCATTGTGCATGAGGGGGGATAGTGAGAAAGTAACTCTTTTCTGAGATACTTTTTTTTCTCTGACAGAGTAATGTGCAAAACAGCGTAACAAACACACATCTCCAAAAAACTGTGTCTCAGGAATACTGAGCACAGTGACTCATTGGCTGTTTTTGAGATAAGCATGTTATTCCTTTTTGGCAAAAGTACGGACTAACAACAGACTTCACTTTGGTGAATCTGTTGTGAGCTGAATGTTCAGATTCCTCTCTTCCCTGCTAGTCACAGAATCATAGAATTATGGTTGGAATGGACCTCTAGAATCATCGCGTCCAACCTTCATCCCAGCATCTCCCTTAAGACTAGACCGTAGCATCAAGTGCTACATTTACTCATTTTTTTTAAACCCCTCCAGGGATGGTGGCTCCACCACCTTCCTAGGCAGCCCGTTCCATTGTCCAACCACTCTCTCAATAAAGAATTTCTAATATCCAATCTACACCTTCCCTGATGCAACTTGAGGACATTTCTTTTCGTCCTATCATTAGTAATTTGGGAGAAGAGACCGACACCAGACTCACTACAACCTCCTTTTAGGTAGAGAGCAATAACGTCTCCTCCAGACTAAGCAACACCAGGTTCCCTCAGCCACTCTTCATAAGACATATTTCCTGACCTCTCACCAGCCTTGCTGTGCCATTCTCTGGACCCGCTCCAGCACCACAATGTCCTTCTTGTACTGTGGTGCCCAAAACTGGACACAGTACTCAAGGTGCAGTCTCACAAGTGCCAAGTACAGGGCTACAATCATCTCCCTACTCCTGCTGGTCACACTGCTTCTGATGCTGTTGGCCTTCTTGGCCACCCGGGCACACTGCTGGCTCATGTTCAGCCAACTGTCAACCAACACCCCCAGGTCCTTTTCCACCAAGCAACTTTCTAGCCACTCTTCTCCAAGCCTGTAGCGTTCCACGGGACTGTTATGACCGAAGTGCATGACTTGGCACATGGCCTTGTTAAACCTCATTCAGTTGACCTCAGCCCATTGCTCGAGCCTGTCCAGGTCCCTCTGCAGAGCCTTCCTGCCCTCAAGCAGATTGACACTATGACCTAATTTCACATCATCTGCAAATTTACTGAGGGTGCATTCGATCCCCTCATCCAGGTCATTGATAAAGATATTAAAGAAGACTGGTCCCAAAACTGAGCCCTGAGGGACACCGCTTGTGACCGGTCGACAGCTGCATTTAACCCCATTCACCACAACTCTCGGGCTCAGCCATCTAGCCAGTTTGTAGCCCAACAAAGAGTCCATCTGTCTAAGCCATGAGCCACCAGCTTCTCCAGCAAAATGCTGTGGGAAACAGTGTCAAATGCCTTACTGAAGTCCAGGTAGACAACATCCACCGCTTTTCCCTCATCCACTAGGCCGGTCACCTGATCATAGATGGGAGATCAGGTTGGTTAAACAGGACTTGCCCTTCATAAACCCGTGTTAGCTGGGCCTGATCCCCCTGTTGTCCTGCACTTGCCTTGTGATCACCCCCAAGATGAACTGTTCCCTAATCTTCCCCAGAACTGAGGTCAGGCTGACAGGCCAGTTCCCTGGGTCCTCCTTCCTGTCCTTCTTGTAGATGTGTGTCACATTGGCAAGTCTCCAGTCATCCAGGACCTCCCCCATTAACCAGGACTGCTGATAAATGATGGAGAGAGACTTGGCAAGTTCCTCCGACAGCTTCCTCAGCACTCTCCGGTGGATCCTATCTGGCCTCATAGACTTATGGGTGTCCAGTTGGCTTAGCAGGTCATTCACTGCTATTTCCTGGATTATGAGGGAATTCTTCTCATCTCCATCCCTATCTTCCAGCTCAGGGGACTGAATACCTGGAGGATAACTGGACTGACTGGTAAAGACTGAGGCAA
>JANIJG010165493.1:0-10684 GCA_024611175.1 Megaceryle torquata
TCCACCCCTGCCCTGGGCAGCCTGGGACAGCCCTGGACAACCCTGCAGGGGAAGAAATTGTTCCTCAGCTCCAACCTGAGGCAACTTGAGAATATTAAAACCCAGGAATGTAGGAAACAGAATAAAAAACTGAGGGGATAAAGAATCATCCTGCGCATTTGTTTTTCCAATTCTGTGATTTCTTTGGTCATTATGAAATAACAAAAGTAACTAAAACTGAGTGCACATGGGATTTCTATGCTGTGATGCACGAAGGGTTCAGAGTAAAGCAGAACCCAGAAGACAGACCACATAGGAAAGGTCTCAGCTGAGCTTGGGGCCGCATTCCCATAGAGGGGGACAGAGCTGGGAGTGACAGGAACAGAGCCAAGGTGGGAGCAGCCAGGGGAAGAAGAGCACATTTTGAAAGCAGCTCTGTTCTGATAACCCAGCAAAGTTTCCCTGGCACTTTCCTAAGTACACAGAATGAGTGCACTGGGGACACTGGAGAGCGAGAGCCACCCTGCAAGAGGGTGCTGAGGAACAGCAACAAGCACTGTTAAATACACCACCCTGTTTTCTTGTGATCCCAAACTTATATTTCAGAAACTACGCTTGTAATTGCTAGAGAAAAATCAATCTCTTGGCGCTGCTGCTTGTCTGGCAGCAAGAGCAGAGGGCAAAGGGCTGCAAATTACACTTCCAAGTAGGATTAGGACCCGAACAGGGTCACACGCAATGCGAATTTCCCAAGGAGAGCAGCTGGTTCATCTCATACCTGTGAGAAAACTTCCATGTTGTTGAAGTCACGACGAACCATTTTGTATCTATTGCCAAGAGCTGGACTACGCACAGATTTCAGGTAAACTCCTCTCATCTCACAGTCTGAAATAAAACAAGAAGATAAAAGAGTGCAGCCTTAGTAAGGATAGAAATTTTAATTCATTATTGTTACGTCATGTTTTCCATATGAAGTATTTCCTGACAGGTTGGAGCCAGGGGGTTGATCCTTGGGGCTCCGCTCCTAAGGAGCAAGTGACAGCACAAGAGGAACCGGCCTCAAGTTGCCCCAGGCAAGGTTTAGGTTGGAGCTAAGGAACAATTTCTTCACCTGCAAGGGTTGTCCAGGGCTGTCCAGGGCAGAGGTGGAGTCCCTGTGACCCCTGGAGGGGTTTCCAAGCCCCCCGTGGAGCTGTGGTGCTGAGGGCCATGGGTCAGTGGTGCCCTGGCAGTGCTGGGGGAGTGGTTGGACTCCATGAGCTGAAAGGGTTCTTCCAAGCAAAAGGATTCTGTGATTCTATGGAACACCACTGGCAAAGCCAAGGTTGAGAAGCACAGGGGCAGGTATTACCAGCATTACCTTCTCAGCTCTCAGTGTCAACACTATAATTTTATCTATTGCTATTTCCTATCATATTTTAAGTCTGTCTTTAACAAAACACCTGAACGATTCAGAAAGTAGAGAGAAGGGGAAAACTGTGTTTCTGTTCAGTCGTAATGGTGTAAGAGGGGGTGCTTGAGTCAGCGAGGAGCCATCAACTGCCCTTGCAGTCCTCAAAGGATTGATGCCAGCCTGCCCAAGGCTACTGCACAGTAGACTCCAGGGAGGAACCCATGACAGAAGAAACCCATCCAAACAAAACCAGAACCAGAAAATCTACAAACAGATGACAGAAAGCATCTAGATTTACTACCACTGAAGGGGTTGCTGTTTATTAGATGGCCAAATGGCCATGCCCATCACTGTCCGCTTGCTAAGCAGCACCTCTCACCTTAAACCATACACAGCTCTCCTCACTCACCGGTTAGCACTTGTGTGACCTCCTCATCATCATTCAGGAACTGAGCAAGTGAAGAGTTGCTCTCATTTTCTGCATCTTCACTTTCATCAGACGAAACATCCTCTGCATCTTGCTGGGACAGCTCAGCTTCTTCATCTAAAAACTGCCGTGCCGCATTCTAAAATAGAAAAAACCATCCAAATTTGTAGTTAGAAGGTCTTAATGTAACATGTTACTCCGATTAAATCAGCTGGTGACTTCACAGCATCAGGTGCTGCTTAGGTGACCACAGATATTAAGCTTCTGGCTTTGAAAAGAGAAGGCACCGGAGGGCAAGGCGATGTGAAGAGCACGTTGTTCAGTGGAGCAGAGGAGACAGATGTCTGTCTGTCCCAGCACACGCACGGGCAGAGCTGCAGCCCGTTTCAAAGCAGCGGCCGAAGGCAAGCACAGGGCAGGTTCCCGGCACAGGCAGAGCCTGCTAACACACTGTACTTCAGCTACCCCAAAATGAGGCTGTTTCCCAAGTTATAAATCCAGTTTTACTCATTTTATTTGCTTTCAAAAAATCTGTTTTGATTTAGAAGCGCTGGCTGACTCTGAACTCAAGTCCGCTGGAAACTCCTGACACAGACTTCACACTGGTTTGCCCGTTTCTGTTTCGTGTTTAGGATGAACTGTTTCATGACTCCAGAGAATTACTGAGCTCATTACTGAGAACGCGCTCATCTTTCGGGGAAGATGAGGCACCTTACACACGAGCTGCCGGCCGGGAGACGCGATACAAACCTCGGTCCTAAGCTCCATCAATAACAGACAACAAAACCTTCCCGAGAATGTACATGGAAACAAAACAAGTGAATTCAGGAAGATGTTTACTCAGAGCTACTTATTATTTAGCTAACTTTTTTCTCTTTGAAATTTCAGTTACAAAGTAGTGGAATGTGGAATAAGAAAACAAACCACCAAACCGTTACGTATCCCAATTGCTCCAAAAGAAGCAATCGTTTGCCTTCCAAATGCTCTGAGTAAAAAGCACAGAGCTATTCGTTTTAGTTTAGCAGATGGCAGATTGGGGCTTCTTGTGCTACCATAAGCGACCTCCAATTTTCACATTTCCCTGTCGCTTAATTATTTGCTTACACCACTTAGTAAGCCTGAATGACAGGCATTATTAACAGCTCCTTTTCTAGAGCAGTTTTGATTATTCTGAAACACGCTGGAGGTCACCTGTTTACAGGAAGGAACTCTCAGTGTTGTTGCCAATTAGTCTTAATCCTTCTTTCTTGTGAAGGACTATGGAGAGGACAAACTTGCAGCGTGGAAAGCACCGTGACACCAGAAACCAGCAGTCAAGAGCCTGCTCACAACTCAAGAAACACTTCATGGGTGATGAAATTATTTGCTGAATTTTTGAACTCGGTGCCAGTGGGTGTTTTGGCCACCTTGGACTTCTCACAACCTCCACTAATGTCACTGCAGATCTCTGATGGCCTTACAGCTCCGTGACCTGTACCTCTGACCCAACACGCCCTTACACGCACACGCGCGTATGAGAAAGCACAGCAGTCATCTGTGCTGCAGCTTCCCCGTAAACTGCTCCAAACAGGACCCTCAGCATATGAGGAGAGACGTGTGATGTCACACACCTTGTGTGTAACGTTGCTCTTGACCTTCTGCCGCTTCCTGCTTCTTGGCTGGGTTTTGTTACAGGCTGCTGAGCTGGTGTTCAAGGTCCTCCTCAAGCTCTGGTCAGAATCCACGCTGTCATCACTGGACACGTCTGACTAGAGGAATATTTCACAAACACTCTGATAAATAAGATAAATCAAGCACTACTCTCATTACACGGTCACCCTTCTACAGCCGGGGTTTTGAAGCAACACCTGAACTTTTTGTGATTGATTTATCATGGCAAAACAATGCAAGACTCATAGAAGGTAGTGGATTGGAAGGGACCTCTAAAGCTCTTCTGGTCCAACCCCCCTGCAATAAGCAGGGACATCTCCAACTAGGTCAGGCTGCTCAGAGCCCCATCAAGCCTGGCCATGAATGTCTCCAGGGACGGGGCCTCCACCACCTCTCTGGGCAGCCTGTTCCAGTGATCTACCACCTCATATGAAAGAGCTTTTCCCAATGTCCAACCCAAACCTGCCCTTTTCTACCTTAAAGCCACTGCCCCTTTTAAGAAGAGCCAGAGCTCTTTAGAAGTCTGAATAAAGGCCACACACCCACCAAGGAAGGACAGGAGCGTGTATGGAGCCACGCACACCCGTGAATTTCAAGGGGTTTACACCACAATAATGTTAACTCATGTTTCTTTTTATTAAGAGACTTTATTAAAAGCCAGCCTTCCTAAAGGAGCACCATTCATGATCTCAGCCAACACAGGAACTCGTTACTAAGCAACTAAGAATTCCCTTCTATGAATACATAAAGTGGTAGTGGGGAGGTTGAGATCTGCTGAATACAGTGCTCAGTTTCCTAGAGACCTGCTCGATCAAGCTCGCTCGCTGGAGATCAATCATGACAAATCTAGGCTGTGCAGTTTAAAAAACCCGATCAAATCTACAATAGGACCTCCCACAGACACAGATACACCCCCAGGTCTTAAAACAGTTGGATGGCATCCAAAACAGACGTCACAGAACAGAACACCTGCCAATGGGAAAGGGACCTGAACAACAGACACGGTCAGCAGGGGATCAAATCAAAACTCAGACCAAGCCCAATCACTACTTCAGCCTGACCTACATCTTTCCTGGTTGAATCCCAGGGAGGAACAAGAGCCACACAGACACTGGGCAACGCGGGGGGTTTTCCTGCGGGTCAGGCCAGCACCCCGCGCTCAGCTCTGGATGCAAAGCCCGAGCTGAAGCGATTTGTCAGTTTTCCTCCAAACAACTTTGGTATTTCGGAAGCTTTTTGCAGTCCCTCAGGTGCTCTCAGACACAATAAACAAACAGAAACTCTGAAATAGTTTCCCCAGTTTTGTGCCCACTCCCTGGGTTGTCAGAGCCAGGTCGGTAGGGTTTGACTGAAGTGCCTCGCGGAGTCCAGCTAACTTCAAACAAAAATTTATTTATTTGGGTTTTTTTTTTTTAATATAAGTAGCAAGTTGTCTGGTTCCTACTCATGTTAAATCTCAGGTAAGTTCTCAACTTTGCTATCCTAGATTGATATACCTACAGAGATCCTCGCACTTAAAATATTCACAGCACTAGCCAAACCTCATGAGTATCTATCGTCTAATAAGCCCAAAGTCAAACCTCCCTTTGCAACATGCCTTAGAATAAAAGAGCCCCAAGTGAGCTACCAGCACATACCTGCTCCACACCCTTTGCGAAGGGCATCTTGACTCCTGGACCACCTTCCCTGGCTCCAGCACGCTCATTTTCCCAAGGCAACTTGTTTTTTCCTTTACCCGCACTCAAGACTCTTCTCAGACTTATTCCGTGATCGCCACGCGCACCGTGCGAGCCGGAGTTCTGCAGAGCGTCATCCCTCGCGTGGTACCCACAGTAACTGTGGGCACTCTGAGTCCTGCTGCCCATCAACAGCCAGTCTGTATCTGCTCCGGGGGGGAGACAGGACCCCCTGTTATGACCTGACAACGGCAAGGGCACAGCGTACTCTACAAACCCGTGGTCCACAAGCTTCGGCAGGGTCTTCCTGGCCAGCCTGGCCTGCACCGCCTGCATCACCCCGTCCCCGTTGTCCTCCAGTTCCACGGCATCCACCGCCTTGAAGAGAAGGGTGGTTTTGCCTGGGCCCATGGAAGACGCCAGCACAGCAAACGCTTCCATGGCGGCATGACGGACCCTGCGCTTGCTGTCCACCAGCGCTGGAGCCAGCCCGAACGCCAGCTTGGCCAAGTCCAGCTCCTCACTAGGGTAGGTGAGGAGCGCCACGATGCAGATGTTGACCACCTCCTCGCGGACTTTGGAGTTCTTGTGCTGCAGGTACTCCTGCTGCAGCAGCAGGCCCAGCAGCTGCTGAGGACCCGCTGCCTTCATCAGCCGCAGGAAGAGGCGGTTGTACTCCTGCCGGATGGCCAGCTTGTTGTCCCCCAAGACTTTAGCAGCAGCGGAGACCAGAGGTGCCAAGAAGGCCCGGACCTGGTCGCCCAGGCGCAGGGCCAGCAGGTGTATCACCTCCAGCGCCCCCAGCACCACCTTGAAGTTGGAGTCATCGAGGAGGGTGTAGAGGAAGCTGATGAGCCCCAGGAGGCTGGGGGCAGGCGTGGAGCTCACCGCAGCCTGGCTGGCACCTCCAACCACCCTCTTCAGCTCCTCCACGGCTTGCGTCCGGTTCTTGTAGTCCTCCTGGTCCAGCAGCCGAGCGTGCAGCTCCGGCGGCAACAGCCCGAACTTCAGGCCAGTGCTCCCGGGCTGGGCAGGGGGCGGCGGCTGTACCACCACGTTCTCGCCGCTCTCCGGTAGCCGCTGCCGGCCGGCGGATGGGAACGGCTCGGCGCCGGGCTCCTCCCCCCGCTGCCAGGCCAGGCTACGGGCGAGCGAGGTCAGGCCGCGGCGGGCAGCGGGCGGCGGCGTGAGGGCGCGCACGGAGGAGGAAGAGGCGGCGGCGGGAGTGCGAGGGGGGCGGCCGAGCCCGCGGCGCCGACCGCGCAGCGGCCCCCACAGCAGCTCCGCGGCGGCTTCGCCCTCGCCCGCCGCCCGCCCGCCGCGCTCGGGGCTGAGGCAGGGCGGGAGCCGGCCCAGCCCGCGCTCGGGGCCCGCCGGCTCCTGCATGGCGCGGGCGGGCGGCGGCAGGGCCAGGGCCGCGGCCATGGGCGGCGAAGGAGACGGAGCCACCCCGCCCCGGCAACGCCGCGCGGCACAACACCGCCGTCGCCAGGAGCCGGCGCGCACCGCGCCCGTACGGCGCCAACCACGCCGCGGCAGGGGGAAGGGGGGGGGAGGCCGCCACACGCCTCGCCGCTCCCGGCTCACGCCGTCACCCGCCTGGTACGCCGCTACAAACGGCGAGAGCTCCTGGGCGGGACACGGCGGTGCCGTGGCTACGCCGTCCGGCGCCGGTAAAAGCGGAACCGGCCTCCCCGCCTCCCCTCACGGTGTGGGATAGTGGTACCGCCCGCGGGGCTGTGGGTGGGCGCGCGGATCTTCCCCGATGGTGATTGGCTGAAGGCGCGGGGCGGTGGCGCCCGGAAGTGACGCGCAGCGCTGCCCTGCGCTGCCGTAGGGAGCAGAGGCAGGCGAGCGAGCGAGGCGGTGGTTACCGCGGGCCGGGCCTCGCCGCGGCCTGTGTCACCTCCGCCCGCAGGTGAGCCCGGCCAGCCCGCGCCGCCTCCGCCTCGCTGGCGTTCCCGTGTGCTGCGCAACGGGGCTGCCGCGTCCCGGCTCGGTCTGTGGAATGAGGGAGTGAGTGCGGGAGGGAACGGCGCCGTGCTGCGGGCTGAGAGCGGCCTCAGGTATCCAGGGAGAAGGCGGCCGCTCGCCCCGCGGAAACGCTGGTGTAAGCGGAGCAGTGGTGGAAGGGTGTCAGCAGCGTTCCGGCGCTAGCGGAGGGGTGACCGGGGATGAGGATGCCCCGGGCAGGGAGAGAAAGGGGCTGCTGGCTTTTCAACCGTGTGCAGGGTGCTGTGTCCCTGCCCCGCCAAACCGGCACCGCAGCTGAAAGGGAGAGCTAAACGCGGCGACACGGAGAGCTTAAGACGTCATAAGCAAAACAGTTTGCAAATTATTTCCAAAAATATAGCAGGCACTTGCGAATGATCTCCCTCACTGGTTTTGGCATGTGAAGGTGGGTTTTGTGATGTGTTGAGAGCCGAAGTTGGCTCGGCTCTTGGGGCGGGTGCTGTTGAGGTTTTATGCTCTCTAGTGAGTAACAAAACAAGACGAGTCGCTCCCTGGCTCCAGCCGTTTGTAGTCTAAATGAGGAACTGGCGAGCAGTTAAATACGGCCTTGAAACAGAAGAGTGCCTGGAGCCCTGCCTGCCCTGCTCACATAAAAAAACGCTGCGTGTTCCCCATTGCTTTCAGGAGGCAGCGCATGCCGTGGGTTTTGGAAGAGTAAAAACCTTCAGTAAGACAGCTTAAGTATTTCTCTTTCTGGTTAATCTTTATTTCCAATAACTCTTCCCCTGCTACTCAAGGTAAGCTTTACTCACAGCCTGTGAAAGGATCTGATAGCCCAAAGCCTGGGGGGGGCACCCCCTTGAGTTGGGTTTGGAGCAGGGATTGTTGGACTAGTGTGTGCTCTTCGGGGCTGGGTAAGGCTCCAGAGCCTGATTTGTTGATCAGTGATAAATTGGTGCAAATACGTGGTGTGGGGGAGCGTTGTCCCGCGGGAGGGGTGTGCGATACAGCAGGAGGCACCTCTGCCAGCTTGGTACGAGAAGCTTTATTTCTGCAGAGTAATCTAAATGCAGTTAGTTATGACTCTTCCTCTAGGGTCTGCATCTGACCTGTAACCGTTCCTTTTTCCTTCCCTCTGGCGTTACCTTGTGGTTTATGATTTAATAATCGTTATGAACCGAGCACACACACAGAAGGAAAGGGAAGTGGTTTAGCTGCTGAGAAGCTCTTTTTCCCCCCTCATATACTTTGTGCTGCTAAACTGTTGTTCTGTGGAGGCTGTTGTATGAAATCTTGCCTTTTGTAGGTATGCTTAAAATACTTGTACATATGTTTTCTTTCCAGTACAGGGTTGTAATAGGAGAGGGGTGAGCTTACTTGTGTGTTAATGGATAAAAGATTCCCTACCCCTGGCTGTAACCCTTTGCTTCTGTCAGCGCTGTTACGTCCTCTCTTTAAATGTGGGCAACTAATTTTACTCTTTCAGATAAAGCACTTTGTGAGTAGGCTCACGGCACGTTGTCAGTTAAGGAGCTGTAAAAATGATGAACCTCTTATCAATATGATAGAAGAGGGGAGATCTGGAAGTCTGCATAGTTGCTTAGCAAATACAGTTCCATCAGCTTTCCAGTTCAGAGGTGGGGTGGTTGCAGTGTTCTCTGTAGAACAATAGCTACGTGGTCCGGGATCCTGACGCGTTCATACCCCCCACCCTCTCGGTGCTATAATAACTTGGTCTGAATAAAGCACTGAAGAGCTGCTGCTCCAACAGGTAGTGGTGGGCAGCACCGTTTGAATTTTAATGCTACTGAAATTAGAGCAGGTGCCTTCGAGCGTCACGACACAAGCTAAAACTTTCTGGCAGCAGCCTCTGGAGGTTTTGTGGAGCCATAGGTAGGAACAAGTACCAGTACCCTTTGCTTCAGCACCCCTTGTCCTGCAGCCTGGGGCCCTGAGGGGTCTTTTCCTTGCGTGTCTATGCAGAGAGAGACACTGTTAAGTCCTGGGTGAGGAAGTGGGAATGCAGCTGGTGGGGCCCTGCTTGCAGCACTGGTCAGAGCGGGAAGCACAGCAGGGCTTGTCTGCAGTGCAGCAGCACTGAGTGGGCCGCAAGGCAAGTAAGAGAAAGTAGTTTAAGAACTTCTAAAGCTTTGTCTCAAGTAAGCCAGTTCTACTCTTTACCCCTGTTTGCTTTTTATTTCAGTCTCTGTTCAGTTCCTTCAAATACCTGATGCAAAATCCTGTCCTGTTTTCAACACTTCAGCTAATGTCCGTTTTACTCCAGAAAAAAAGCCCAGCGTGGTGGCTGTTGGGTGTTTCTTTAAGGCAAAGATTAACATAGCATAGACCAGTCCAACATTTGATTGTCCCGCGTTTAGCTTGCATGAAGAGCATAGTGCTTAAGGATGGGAAAAGCAAAGTGGAAAGGGATAAACCCAATTAAGATGAGAGCAAAGATGGAAAAATTTTTTTTTTTCAATGCTATGTACAGCACATCTGAGTAACATGAGTAATGAAGCTGTTGAAGTGAAGCCCTGAGTAATGCGTTAAAAATTCTGTTTGTCACAGATGGACCAGTCGTCTCCAACCTACATGCTTGCCAACTTAACCCACTTGCATTCTGAACAGCTTCTGCAAGGCTTGAACCTCCTTCGCCAGCACCACGAGCTCTGCGACATTATCCTTCGAGTCGGCGATGTCAAGATCCACGCCCACAAAGTGGTCCTTGCCAGCATCAGTCCGTACTTCAAAGCCATGTTCACCGGGAACCTTTCGGAGAAGGAGAACTCGGAGGTGGAGTTCCAGTGCATCGACGAGGCGGCCCTGCAGGCCATTGTGGAATACGCCTACACCGGGACCGTGTTCATCTCGCAGGACACCGTAGAGTCGCTTCTGCCGGCCGCCAACCTCCTCCAGATCAAGCTGGTGGTGAAGGAGTGTTGTGCATTTCTTGAAAGCCAGCTCGATCCCGGCAACTGCATCGGGATTTCTCGTTTCGCGGAGACCTACGGCTGCCACGACCTCTACTTGGCTGCCAACAAGTACATTTGTCAAAACTTTGAAGAGGTTTGTCAGACAGAAGAGTTTTTTGAGCTTACGCATTCTGAATTGGATGAAATAGTTTCCAATGACTGCCTGAACGTGGTGACAGAAGAAACCGTTTTTTATGCCCTAGAGTCCTGGATCAAATACGACGTGCAGGAGCGGCAGAAGTACCTGGCACAGCTGCTGCACTGCGTTCGGTTGCCGCTGCTGAGCGTTAAGTTCCTTACGAGGTTATACGAAGCAAACCATCTCATTCGTGATGACCATACTTGTAAACATCTGCTGAATGAGGCCCTAAAATACCACTTCATGCCTGAACACAGACTCTCCCACCAGACCATGCTGATGACACGACCTCGCTGTGCTCCCAAAGTGCTCTGCGCTGTGGGAGGAAAAGCTGGACTGTTTGCGTGTCTGGAAAGGTAAGCAAAGGCAAAGCTGTGGCACCACTCGAGTGGTCTGATGTTTGTGTGTTTGAAAAACCTCTTTGTTGTGAGGGTGTGGGAGCCTGTGCCAGGCTGCCCAGAGAGGCTGTGGAGTCTCCTTCTCTGGAGAGATTCC
>JANIJG010165494.1:0-10653 GCA_024611175.1 Megaceryle torquata
GGGGGGGGGGGGGGGGGGGGGGCTTGCAGGGCGGGAGTAGGTGCAGTGCTTGTTTTGGGAGCTGGCACAGCAACAGGCCTCTTGGGGGGGATTGTGGAATCTGATATTCACAGTGTACATCCTGCATGTCATAAAACCTTGTGGAATCTGGATAACTGCAGAGCCTGTCATGGAACCTCACAGGGAAGTGGCATACACTCTATATTTTGAGGTGGCTGCCTGACATGTACAACTATGTATGTTTGTGACATCATAGCTGGATGTTCTGAGAGTGGGACGTGCAGAAACCTGTTGCCTGAAATCGGGATGATGTGTTATAGGGTCAGGAGTAGAATCCTGGGTATTGCAACCGCTTCTGATGTCACAGCTGGAAAATGAGTAAATGGGACAGGAGCAGGCTCACATTCTAGGCTCATTTATAAAGAGAGAAATCACCAATTTCAGTGTTTACAAAGAAAAATATTGTTACAAATACAATACTATACTTCTCCCAATACTTTATAATAATTAATATTCAACCTTTTTGCAGAACAATAATACAATAGAGTCTGGGCGCTGAACAAAATATTCACAAGAGATCTCATGCACATTTCCATTTTCAGAAATTGATTTCATTTAGAAAATTAAGGAAAAACCTCACAAAACAGAATAAATCTGGAAATTGCCACCAAATCTTAAATCAAAACAAGATTCAAAACATGTGGGGAAATTTCCTAATAAAAATAAAAAGGGTGTTTCATCCTTAAATAAACACTGAAGCATTAATAAGAACGTATGAAAAAGTGAAGAGGTAGAAAAAATTTCATACCTTTTACTGAAGGAATGTAAAATGTCAGTTTATTCTTCTGAATCCATGGAGAAGTCACACATCTAATCTAATCTAATCTAACCTAATCTAATCTAATCTAATCTAATCTAATCTACTACTGCACTACTGCAGAAAATTGCCGACTCTTCCGTTTGAGCTCATTTTTCTTGCAACTATCATTGCAAACTAAAATGGTGGGATTGTTTACAAGACTTATCAGGAGTGCACACTGGTAACTTCCCATTATAGAAATCTTATACACATATTATAATTCATTGGAACAATGAAGATTCTTCACTTAGGCTCCAATCTTACAAGCATTCACATACTTAGCTTTAAGCATCTGTTCACCATGAAGTCAATGGGTTAGGTACTCAGGTGTTTATAACTAGGTATAAGCTTGATTGTAGGAAAAGACCCTTGTTTTTAATGATTCAATATTTTGTGTGCCTAGGTTTTCTTCATCTTCCATTGAAGTCAATGGGAAGACATCTCAACATGAGTTGGACAGAACCACAAAACCAAGTGAAGTTGAGGGTGTAAAAACACAGCAGGAATAAGAAGTGTGATAACTGTCTTCAATACTGTTGAGTTTCCTCAGGCAATTTATGGAAAGGCTGCACTGTATCTAACCTAGTAAATAGTATATGGTTATATATTATATGGTCATATTTAGATAGATTACTATAAGAAGTTAAAGAAGTTATGGAAATTTTCAAATTATCTCCATAAGCCAGATGTCTACAATTAAAATCTCTAATCACAAATCTTTCACAATCTATTTACATTAGTCTGATAGCAGAGGTAAATACTAACCTGGAATACTACTACCATTTGCTTGCAAAAGCCAGAAATTGTAATTAAATTATACAAGAACTGCAGTAAATCAAGTCATTGTACACTACTTTCAAACTAAAAAGTATTCACTCACTACAATAGCTTATGCTCTGTTCCATTATGTCCCTTACTGCCCATTGAATTATAAAACTTATTTTCTCTCTTTCTCTGTTCAGCCCATGCATGTCTGTAGTTTCTGAAAGGTAACAATAAACCTCTGACCATAGATGGAAACCAAGTGCTCAGATAAAAAACAGAGTTTTCACGGCTCTCATCAACAGAAGTGAAGTGTGCATGTGTACACACATAGCCATGAAATCTCTGGAATAAAGTCCAGGTATCGTTACTAGTTTCCAAACACAATGTACTGCACAGTCCATTCCACAGTAATTGAGAAACTAATGGCTATAAGCATCACACCATTTTCATGCAAAAAAGATGGGATTTATTTTTCTTCCTCCATATGTGTTCTGGTCTTGTTTTAATCACACTGAACCTTTATATCACAATAAGACATGTCAGAAACTGTTGCTTTCAGAAAATTAAAGGCATCAGCCTGGTCTAAATATATGGTTCAAATTCAGTGTAAACAGCAGTATGTAGTATGGACAAAATGTAGCTACACAAAATGGAATGTTTTCTTCTTGAGGAAAAAGAGCCATAATTTGCTTTATTCTTTTACTGTTTTTCCTCTTTGTCCCTGATATAAGTTATAGGCCAATTAAATGCTGCATTTCATACATCTTTACCTTTCTTCTTCATACAAATCCATATAGTACTCACACATCCTTTAAGTGTCATATGGAAAAACAAATAAAAAATTAACTTATATAGTAAAATAAATAACTAAAGTTATTCCCACCTTACCTTTACTTCTCCCATTTATATATATTTAAAGAAAAAGGTCAATAAAATTAGATGTCTTACAACAAAAAATACATTTAAGCTGGCTCAGTGTAACAAAATTACTTAGAACGGTCTTCAGATCTATTATTTTCAAGCTTCATAAATATTAAGCACAATTTTAAAATGTCAGTATACACAAGCACACAGTTGTGTGCACCAAATCTGTAATTAAGAGCTTAGAATGTATAGCTTCTCAGCAGAGCTCTTGCTGGATCACTCCCTTTCCCCCTCATTTAACCTCTGAAATGGTCATATAAAAGACACATTGCATTTGAAAAAGAAGTATTTTAAAAATTACAAATCTGAGGGACCCAACTGGAAAAAAATCACATTTGAATTATTTGCTGAAATGTGTCAAAATTGCATTGTCTGTATTGATGCATGGAGCACCTTTTGGGGTTCTACTATCTTGAAGAACACAAATTAAAGGGTGTGCATTTGAACAATGGGTTTTATGACAGTATCAGTTACTCATTCTTCATAGGTATATGTCTTCTTTTTGTGAATCTTACCATGGATACTGCTGCTGTTGCTATTTGCTTTGTGTGTGGAGTTGCATAAAGCTTTACTTGTATAGACGTGCAATCAAAAAGTCTCATGTCTATATTTTCCCTCCCCCTCTATACACAGCAAATGTTGAGGAGAGAGAGAAATGTATCTGTAGAAACAAATGCAGCACTAGAAACAGAATCAGTAATGAGAAAAAAATCCTTCATGCATGTTGTGAAGGTGAGGTATCAGCCTTAGATATAAACTGGTTGCTCTTGCGCAGTCAACAGTCTGTACATAGCAGCTGGCATGGTCTTCGTATGAATCTAGAGGGTAATAAGACATGTTAACCAATACTCCTATTAGGCATGCTAGCAAAACCATGAGTGTCCATAGCCTAGGGAGCACTAGGGAAGAAACTAGCTGGGGTAACATAGGACAAAGGAAAGACTGAGTATTTTCATATCCATACTAAGGTCTGGGAAAAAAAGGATTCTCTAAGGTGTTATCTACCAATCATTGCAATTTTATCTGAAGCTATGGGCACTTCAATAATAAGAAAAACCTTGGTGGTTCTCACTGCCACTTCTAGCACTTGTTTGAATGGCAACAACCCAAAAGAGACAATGATGAAATATGCAATACTGTCTAGGCACACTGCTTGCTCCTACCTCACCAACAGCATTGGAGAGAATGTGAACAATTTTCTCATGAGGTGTTGCTACAACACTCTGCCCATTGATTTCAATGATACGATGGCCATCTCGCACTCCTCCTCGCTCTGCTATACCTCCTCTCATAAGGCTACAGATCTGGAAGGGAAAGGACAAAATCATCACAGTTTTGATATGGAACAGAGACTTTTAAGCACAAATAATAATTCATTATTTAAATACATGTGTTTGCAACAAAGTCTAAAATGTAGTGGATCACTGATTCAAAGTCACATTTATTAGCAATCAAGTACTACACACTCTCTTCCAAAAATAAAAGAAACCATCCACCAAAAGCTATCCAGATTATACTTGTTACTTCATGATTTGAAAATTTAAGAGTGTATAAAGAATCATAGTTTACAAAAATTTCAAAGTGCATAAGTGTTACATTAAGAGAATTAAAGACAGATTCTTTCTTCTGAGACCATATCAAATGGTCTGGTCTGAGACACAAATGATACAGATTGAAAGCAGCCTTCTCCATACACTTTTGTTTCTTTAACCTAAGCCAGCCTTTTTACTCCTCTGAATGATTCTAAAGCTATGAAATAAATTTTCTTTTCCTACTTTTGACTGGGGGAAAAAGTCAGCTGAATAACTTTGGTCAGTTCAGATTTCATAACTTAGACTTAAAATGTGTACTGAGCCCCTGCTGAGGGGGGCAAAACTACAATTCATTACATATGTAAACTTTATTATATGTAAAAGCATCATCAGAAAGTCTAGAAGCTACTTACAATCCCATTCTGTACACTGAAGCCTAACTGGTATCTGAGGTCAGGTCTCCTGATCAAGACTGTGGTTACCGGAGGACATCTGACCACATTCAGTTTAACTTGGACTTGATTTTTCAAACCCTGAAAAAAAAAACCCCATCACCATGAAAAATGTTGACAAAGATGGGGTGAAACAATTTAATATGAGCACTAGGAAAAACAGTACTTAGATTGTTAACATTGGAATATCCCTTTATAAGCAGTTCTTTGAATGCATTATTATGAAACAGGATTCCTGAATATCAGACACAAGCAATAGGATGCTCAGTGAATTGAATGATGTACTATAAACCTCTTCTTGTCAAGAAGCTGATGTGGTTGTTTTAAGAAATCTAGCTTCCTGTTGGCAATTTCTTCATTTGAGAACAGAAATTATTGTTCTAAAGGAAGCAAAGGAAATAAAAACCATCTCTATGCAGTTGATGAGAAAACTGCCAAAAATTCTGGCAAGGTAATGAAATTTAAAATATACAGCTAAGATAGATAGTTACAAATAAGTGGCTTCTCTGGTGTAGTTATATTAAATTCTGTAATGCAAACATCAAGTCCACATATAAGTGATGCTCACATTTACATTACCTCTCCCTTCTAAACTGGATTTATCACATGCACCATTAAATCCTTGCTACCAGAAGAACTAAATGAAGAAGGAAAACCCAAACATAAAAGTGGAGATAATTGTAAAGTCTATTACACATATTTAAGCATTCAGAGTTGGGTTTTTTAAGATAAATCCAACTTCAATGTTAGATTACTTTTTTTCTATAGAGCATAGAGAACTGAACACACATTGCTCTTAAATGTTGCATTTACACATATTTAGCCTTCAATAAATAGAACCCATATGGGAAAGAGATGCTATGTAGAGAATATGGTAGCTTCAAGCTTCAATCATGTCAACATTTATCAATTCCAATGCCTGCTTTTGAGTTTCTTTCATATGCACAAAGTCAAATATGGGTCCCATTGAAAACAACCAATTGCCTGCCACTGACTTCAGCAAGATTAGGATTTCATTCAGAAAGTAACTCCTACTACAGTTAAGGTAGTATACTGATGTCTTTACATGCAGTTTACTGCTGCTGATTTTGTTCTGAATCTGATTCTGATAGTAGTTAGCACCAGATGCTTCTGAAAAATATATAAGTAGCATAATGCAATTAGGGAATAACCGTCACATATGGAAAGTTTCTTCATAGATCTGTCAGTTTGTAAATGGTTTACAGACAATTAGTAGCAAGACTTACATCTCTAATTTTAAAATAACCTTGTGTGAAGTACTTGCAAGATATTATCCTCATCTATATAAAATGCTTATGTTTTCATAGGAGTCCTCATAGCATACTAAAAAAGTTTACAATCTTAGAATATTACTGTAACATTGAAATATATACTTGAGTGACTGATGTTTCATTTGGGGTTTCATTTGGGGTTTAATTTGTGTTATCCAAAAATGTTACATAGACAGTGCAAATGGATTGACTACTTTCTTAACAGAAAGATAAATATCTAGCAGGTTCTTTGGAAACAATCTCATGTATCCATGAAAAAGGAGTAGAAAGGCCACTGAAGGCAGGAGACAGCAAAGCTAGCTTTTTGATTGTTTTAATTTTGAAAAAGTATGGAAGTTTCTTTAGAATTGAAACTGATATGGGATAGAAAACAAGTATAACAAAGCTGATAACATGAAGGGTGGTGAGCTTTGTTCCACCGAAGTTGGCACAGAGATACTTAAGGTTTTTTCTGCTTCAGGGGGAAAAAAAAAAAAAAAAAAAAAAAGTGCTGTTACCAAGATTTTAATATACAGCATTCACAAGATATCATTTGAATTCACTGAATCCAGAATGATTGGTGGTCAGAGACTTAAGTATCTATTACTGGTCAGTGTATGGTGTTTACATTTTGAGAAACCAGAATATCAGATTTTTATAGCAAAATTTTTAGTTCAAGCATTAAGAACAGAATCCATGGGCAACAAAAGACAAACCTTTTTTTTTCTATTGCAGAACACTACTACCCAGTAGGAACACAGATGGATTTCTATAGTCATATATAACATTATATTGCATGTCTACATGCTATAATATGTAGCAGTTCTGTGGTAATTGACTGTTTCAATAGGTAACCCTGAAGATAATTTAGCTGAATTTCCAACATTCTCAAAGGTTGCATCTTTTCCCCCCCGAAACTTTCATGTTTAAATACCCATTCTCTTGCATGTTTCCAAATGACTCACCTGCTTTTTTTGCATTTACATGGTCTCATGTCAATTAAAAGGAAGTTCTTCCAATTAAAAAATCCCACCATTTAGCCAAATTCAAAGAAACATTATACTTTACAATACACTCAAGATGTTTCTACAGAAAACATATAGGTTTATTTTTTCTTTTAAATTCAAAGTTTAGAACAATGTTAAAATATGTTTTAAAAATCCAAGCTTTTAAGAACTAACTCAGTTCTCTAGAAACTACATCACAGGAATCATTTAAATGGCTAAAATTACACCAATGTAAATTTTAGGCACCTATGTCTCAGATGGTCCTATGACGTTTAGGTGCCTCCAGATAGTAACAGACATCTTCTTTTTGTATCCAAATATACCCTTGGGGACTAAAGTCCTGCACTGTGCCCAGGTCTAAGGAGCTAAATGCATAGATCCCTTTTTAGGGCTCGAAAAATAGGTAAAACAGAATTTGCCCTCTACTTTAATGTCATCAAAAGGAAACTGCTATAAAATGCACAAGATCAGTTGATAAACAACAAATAGTTCTATACTTTTTGCTCACCCACTACTCCGATAAAGGTATTAGAACATGTAATATCCAGGAATATTCTCTGTACCTTTATAATGCTCTGGCATGTTGAGAGTGGTAAGCCAACCAAACTGGTCCCATTAATTGACATCATCTGGTCCCCTATATTTAGTTTCCCAGACTTCTCTGCTGGTCCTCCATGCATCATGTTGGCTATGATAACTGTAGGCAAAATGGATCCCCAGCCAGATTCCACAATCACTACACCTAGAATTTCTCCCTTTTGCTTTTCAATGTAAACCTGAATCATAAGAAAGAAAGTTTCAAACAAAAGCTTTTTTCTCATCTATGGAACTGATGATCCCAACCCCCCATATGTTTCCTTATAAAAAACCACAGGCTTCTCATTTGCAAAATGCCTTCAAAATACAGTAGGATATATAGTTTAAAACAGTTAAAATGTCTTCAACTGTCAAATAAAATTAAAACCAAAGGTTTTGTTTAATTCAAAATCCCCTCCAAAAGAACTCATCTGTTTATATGGCTGTAGGGATCTGGTATAGAAGGAACCCTGACATGATGGACTTTGGTGAACAGAATTAAGTCAGGGAGGGATTTAAAGTACTTGTGGATGTGTTTTCAGAAACAATTACCTGTGTTGCAGTGTTACACTAGTTCATCTTTATTAATAAAACCAGCAGCAAATATATAGCCTTTTAAAATTTGAGGTCAACCACTCTTATCAACATCATTGACTCCAAAAAATGTATACTGTCTACTGTATATTCACTTCAATGACATGTAATGTCTCAAATGGCAAAACTGATTGGTTAAAAGAACACAGAGACGGTTATTAATTTAGGGTTCACTGCTTGCTCTTAAACCGGAATTGCCCACAGGATAAGCCTAATGGGAAGAATAAACATTGCCTCAGTGAGATTATTTACTGGAAATAGTAATAGCTTTCTAATTGTTGCCAGTACAGGCTTGAACTCAGGATATATGAGCTTAATGGTGTTATGGAAAAAAAGCAGAGACATACATCTTTGCAGTTTTCAGATTTGGAAAAATGAATCAGGTCATCATTGTACATGTCCTGGGTATTGAGCAAGTCACTATATTCCTTCTGGCTTAGGTCTTCTGGATTGATTCCATTTGCCCTCAGAAATTCCTGGTAAGCCACGCTAAATGCTTGGCCTATAGACTGTGCAATCAGCTGTGCCTGTAGTAATTCCCAAAGAAGAAAAGAAGAACATCAAACATTCGGATAGTTTCATTTACTGACACTTTCTGTTACAAACATGCTCCAAAATGATTCATGCCTATTTAATAAATTTTAAAAAGAATGAACTTAAAGTAATAATTAAAAAAGCAAAACAGAATGTCAACATAGTCATCCATGCAGTGAATCCTGCTGAACAAGTAACTACACATAAGAAACACAAGTAAAGCCTTCCTTTCACATCTAACTACTGCTAATGTAGCAGCAGGTTGAGAGAGGTGATCCTTTCACCTCTACTCAGCACTGGAGTCCTGAGTCCAGTTCTGAGCTAACCAGTACAAGAGAGACATAGACATACTAGAAAGAGTCCAGAGAAGGGCCACAAAGATGATTCATCCACTGGAACATCTGACATATGTGGAGAGGCTGAGAGAGCTGGGACTGTTCATCCTAGATAAGAGAAGGCTCATGAGGGATCTGATCAATATATATAAATACCTGATAGGAGGGTGTAAAGAAGATGGATCTAGGCTCTACTCAGTGGTTCCCAGTGACAGGACAAGAAGCAATGATGACAAATGGAAACAACTGGCCTAACTTGAGGCCATTTCCTCTTGTCTTATCACTTCATACCTGGGAGAAGAGACTGACCCCTACCTCTCTGCAACCTCTTTTCAGGTAGTTGTAGCGTTATAAGGTCTCCTCTCAGCCTCCTTTTCTCCAGGTTAAACAACCATAGTTCCCTCAGCCGCTCCTCATAAAACTTGTTCTCTAAACCCTACACCAGCTTTGTTGCCCTTCTTTAGATGTTCTCCAGCACCATTATGTCTTTCCTGTAGTGAAGGGCCCAAAACTGCACACATTATTCAAGATGCAGCCTCACCAGTACCGAGTACAGGGGGATGATCACTTACCCATCCCTTATGTCTACATGATTTCTGATAAAAATTTGAAAAGCTCAAAAAACACTGCATGTCACACACCATTGAGGAAAACTTCCAATGAAGAATAGTGTTGGTCTTCATGTCCATGCTCATGCCTCAGGGCCCATTGAGTACCCTAAGATGTCCATACACCATTGCAAAAAGGCATGCTTCTCCAGCTTACCATAAAGGTGATGGTGGTAAAGGTGGGAGACACCCTCCAAAACATGAACATGTTCCTCACATGTAGACAAGTAAAATAAAATGTCATCCAAATATACAATGACATAACTGTCTGACAAATCACAGAAGACATAATTCACAAAGAGCTGAAAAGTATCAGGGGCACTACACATGCCAACAGATATCACACGGTTCTCCAAATGGCTATACTTGCAAAAAAAGGCAGTTTTCCACTCATCCCTCTGACAAACACAAATAACATTATAAGCACCTCAGATACAGTTTAGTAAACCAGCATGACCTCTGAAACACTCCACTTTCAAAACAGCTTAGAAATGAGAGGCAAGGGCTACCAGTTCTTGATGGTAATCTTATTCAATCCCTAGTAGTCCTCGCATGACCTTAAGTCTCCATCCTTCTCCTTAAAGCTATAACATCATACAGTTCAAATCCCCCAAGGTTAAATCTCCTTGAGGTACTATGTTTCCCCCTGCATCCAATAAAGGATGGAGATTCTCCTTAGTCCTTTTCTTGTTGCTAATGTATTTATAGAAACAGTTTCTATTGTCTTTTATAGCAGTGGCCAATTTAAGTTCTAGTTGGGCTTTGGCCCTTGTAATTTTCTCCCTGAATAACCTCACAACATCCTTGTAGTCTTCAAGAGTTGCCCGTCCATTCTTCCAAAGGAAACTCTCAGTTTTTCCCTGAGCTCCAACACAAGCTCCCTATTCAGCCAGGTTGGTCTTCTCCCCCACCAGCACATCTTTTATCATGGGGACAACCTGCTTCTGTGCCTTTAAAATTTTCTTCTTGAAGAATGTCCATCCTTCCTGAACTCCTTTGCCCTTCAGGACTGCCTCCTAAAGGACTTTGTCAAACAGGTTCCTAAACAGGTCAAATTCTGCCCTCTGGAAATCTAAGGCAGCAGCTCTGCTACCCCCCCTTCTCCGAGAATCATGAACTCAACTATTTTGTGATCACTACACACAAGACAGCCTCCAATCATCACATCGCCCACAAGTCATCTACCTCTATGTCCT
>JANIJG010165495.1:0-10651 GCA_024611175.1 Megaceryle torquata
TTCCTTCCCAGGTGCAAGACTCTACACTTGCCCTTGTTGAATTTCATCAAATTTCTTCCTGCCCAACCCTCCAGCCTCTCCAAGTCTCTCTGAATGGCAGCGTAGCCAGTGTCAGACACTCCACCCAGCTTGGTATCAGCAAACTTGCTGACAGTGCACTCTGTGCCCTCATCCAGGTCATTGATGAATATGCTGAACAGAACCGGTCCCAGCACCGACCCCTGTGGAACCCCACTAGTTACAGGCTTCCAGCTAGACTCCATCCCATTGACCACAGTTCTCTGTCTTATTTCCTTCAACCAGTTCCCAATCTGCCTCACTACCTGATCATCCAGACCACACTGTCCCAGTTTAGCCAGAAGGAAGCCGTGGGAGACAGTGTCAAATACCTTACTGAAATCAAGATAAACCACATCCACTGCTCTATCATCATCTATCCACCTAGTTATGTCCTCATAAAAGGTTATCATGTTGGTCAAACATGATCTCCCCTTGATAAAACCATGTTGATTGCTCCTGATGACCCCCTCGTCCTTGATATGCCTAAGGATAGTGCCGAGGATAAGTTTTCTGGGGATGTAGGTGAGGCTGACTATAGACCCAGGTCTATAGTTGCCTGGGTCCTTCTTACCCTTTTTGAAGTTTGGAGAGATGTTTGCCCTCCTTCAGTCCCCAGGCACCTCTCCTGTCTGCCATGACTTACTGAAGATAATGGAGAGTGGTCTGGCAATGACCTGTGCCAGCTCCCTCAGCACCTGTGGATGCATGCCATCAGGACCCATGGACTTACTGATGTCCAGATTACTCAGCTGTTCTTTAACCCAGTCCTCATCAACCAGGGAAGACTCCTTAGTCATGCTATACTCTGGTGCCTCGGGTGTCAGGAGCTCTTGAGGACAGTCTTCAGCAGTATAGACAGAGACAAAGAGGGCATTTAATAACTCTGCCTTCTTTGTGTCATCTGTCACCAGGGCACTCGCCTCATTGAGCAGAGGGCCTACATTGCTTCTAACCTTAGCTTTTCCTGCAATATATTTGAAGAAGTCCTTTTTGTTATCCTTGACCTCCCTTGCAAGGTTGGGTTCCACCAAGGCCTTAGCCTTTCTAGTTACCTCCGTACATCCTCTGACAACAGTCCTATACTCATCCCAGGTAGCCAGCCCCTCCTTCCATGATCTGTAGACTTTCTTCTTCCTCTTAAGTCTACTCCGCAGTTCCTTACTTAACCATGCAGGTCTCCTGGCTCCCTTTCTCTATTTCCCACCTGCTGGGATGCACTGGTCCTGAGCTTGAAAGAAGAGGTCATAAAATGTTAATCAACTTTCATGAGCCCCTCTGCCCTCTAGTAACCTGTCCCATGAGATTTCACCCAGACATTGTTTAAAAAACCCACACACAACACCAAAACCCAACACAAGCCCCCTACATGCCTGCTTCTAGAGCATGTCATGAAACACCATCTCAACTCATTTCTTAAATACCTCCAGGGATGGTGACTCAACCACCTCCCAAGGAAGGCTGTTCCAGTGCCTCACCACTCTCTCTGTAAAGAATTTCTTCCTAATATCCAATCTAAACCTCCCTTGCTGCAACTTCAGACCATTTTCCCTGGTTCTGTAATTAGTAACTAAGGAGAAGAGGCAAACATCCACCTCTCTACAACCTCCTTTCAGGTAGTTGTAGAGGGCAGTGAGGTCCCCCCTCAGTCTCCTCTTCTTCAAACTAAACATGCCTAGCTCCCTCAGCCTCTCCTCATATGACTTGTTCTCTAAGCCCCTCACGAGCTTGGTAGCTCTCCTCTGGACATGTTCCAGCATCTCAGTGTCTTTCCTATAATGAGGGGCCCAGTACTGAACACAGTATTCGAGATGAGGCCTCCCAAGTGCTGAGTGCAAGGGCACAATAACTTCCCTTCTCCTGCTGGCCACACTATTCTTTATACAAGCCAGGATCCTGTTGGCCTTCTTAGCCACCTGGGCACACTGCTGGCTCATGTCCAGATGGCTGTACCAGCACCCCTGGGTTCTTTTCTGATGGGCAGCTTTCCAGACACTCATCCCCAAGCCTGTAGCACTGCTGGGGGTTGTTGTGACCGAAATGCAGGACCTGGCACTTGGCCTTGTTGTACCTCATACAATTGGCCTTGGCCCATCGATCCAACCTATCCAAGTCCCTCTGAAGAGCCTCCCTGCCTTCAAGCAGGTCAACACTCCCACACAATTTGGCGTCATCTGCAAATTTACTGAGGGTACTCTCAATCCCCACATCCAAGTCATCAATAAAGATGCCAAACAAGACTCGCCCCAAAGCTGATCCCTGAGGAACACCACTGGTGACTGAAAGCCAGCTGGATTTCACCCCATTAATCACAACTCTCTGGGAATGGCCAGCCAGCCACTTTTTAACCCAGTGAAGAGTACATTTGTCTATACCATGATTCGCCTGTTTCTCCAGGAGAATGCTGTGGGAAACTGTGTCGAAGGCCTTACTAAAGTCCAAGTAGACAACATCCACAGCCTTCCCCCCATCCAAAAGGCAGGTCACATGGTCATAGAAAGAGATCAGGTTTGTTAAGCAGCATCTCCCTTTCATAAACCCATGCTGGCTGGCCCTGATCCCTTGGCTTCCCTGCAGTTGCCATGAGATCTCACTCAAGATAATCCTCTCCTTGATCTTTCCAGTTACCAAAGTCAGGCTGACAGGCCTGTAGTTCCCTAGATCCTCCTTCCGTCCCTTCTTATAGATAGGTGTCACATCAGCCACCCTCCAGTCATCTGGTACCTCTCCTGTTGACCAGGATTTCTGAAAAATGATGGAGAGAGGCTTGGTGAGCTCTTCTGCCAGCTCCCTAAGGACTCATGGGTGAATGCCATCTGGCCCCATAGACTTATGAGTATCAAGGTGCAGAAGCAGATCATTAATTACTTCTTCCTGGAGAAGAAGACTACTTTCTTCATACTGGACTGTGTGGATTCAATGGCTGGCACATTGAACCCACAGAAGTACAAAGCTCTGGGAGACACTGGTGCACTGTGTATACTGACACCATCAGGGTACAGAGGCACAGAATCCATCTGGATCTCTGGAGTGATAGGGAAATGTCAAGAGCTGTCTGTATGGGAGGCTGAGATGAGCTTAACTGGGGACACCTATGCACACAGCATAGGCAATGAAGAGGAAGAACTAGAGATCTGGGTGCAGTTGCAGGGTGCCCTGGGTTGGGGTCAATTATCACCAACAGCTGCTGGCCCAAGCAGCTGGGAGGGGCTGCAGCTGGGAGGGGCCACAGCTGAAGTAAACAACTGAGCCAGCCAATGGAATACTCAATACCATACTCAGCCGTGCCCCTATATAAGGGGAGGGCTGAGGTAGGGTAGAGAGGGTGTGTTTTGGTATGTGGTTTTGGCTTGTGTCCTCTGTAGGGAAAGCTGGCCTCTCAGGAACAGGTAGAGCCTTCTGGTTTCTATCACTTGCTTTGTCTATTATTGCATAACTATTGTTGTTTTGTGTTCTCTTTGTGCTATTTTATTAACCTGTCCTTATCTTAGCCCCTGTGTTCTTGCTTTTATTTTTGGGGGGTGGGTTTTTTGTTGTTGGGTTTTTGTTTTGTTTTTGGGTTTTGTTTTGTTTTTCTCTTTCCTGTTCTTGAGGGGAGGAAAGGAAGCAGTGGGTGAGTGGCTGAATGGTGTTTAGCTGCCAGCAGAGGATAAGCTATGCCCCAGGGTCATGATCCCCTTACAATTAGGGATATGGTGGGATGGCTTGCACAACTGGAATGATGTCATGGATGGCTATCTTTCTTTTAGGAAAGGTAGACCACCAAGGTGAGGTGGTGATGTTGCTCTTCATGGTAAGTGCAACTGGAAAGTCTTGAGCCCTACCTAGGGGGGCATGAAGAATGTGTTCAAAGCTTCTGGATAAGAATTAAGGGGCAGGTTAATAGGGGTGATACTGTTGTGCTTATTACAGGCCACCTGCTCAGGAAGAGGAAATCAATGAGACTTTCTACAGACAACTGAAAGTAGCCTCATGATTGCATGCCCTGCTGCTCATGGGGCACTTCAGACACCATGATGTTTGCTGGAAAGTCCACACAGTTAAGAAGGTTCCTGCAGTGCATTGATAAATTTCTGATTCAGCTGCTGGAGGAGCTAATGAGGAGAGGTGGGTTGGTGGACTTTGGACTAATACAAAAGGGATGTGAAGGCTGGGGGATGCCTTGGCTGCAGTGAGCACAAGATGCTGAAGTTTAGGACCATACGAGGAAGAAGCAGGGCAGTAAGTAGCATTGTAATCCTGGACTTCAGGAGGGTTAACTTTGATGTCTTCGAAGACCTGGAATATGCATCCAGCTCTGGAGCCCTCAGCACAGGAAGGACATGGACCTGATGGAGAAGTTCTAGAGGAGGGCCCCAAGGAGGATCAGTGGGCTGGACCACCTCTCCTACAAGGACATGCTGAGGGAGCTGGGATTGTTCAGCCTGAAGAAGAGAAGGCTCCAGGGAGACCTAACAGCGACCTTCTGGTAACTGAAGGGAGCTTATAAAAAGCCTGGAGAGGGCCTGTTTACAAAGGCCTGGAGTGAAAGGATGAGGAGCGATGGTTTTAAATTAGAAAGGAGTGGACTGAGATTAGAAATAAGCAAGAAGCTCTTTACCATGAGGGTGGTGGAACACTGGAACAGGTTGCTCAGGGAGGTAGTTGAGGCCCCATCCCTGGAGACATTCAAGGTGAGGCTTGAGTCTCTGAGCAACCTGATCTAGTTGATGTCCCTGCTCTCAGCAGGGGGGTTGGACAAGATGACCTCTAGAGATCCCTTCCAATCCAGACATTTCTGTGACCTACTTGGAGGAATCAAATGGACTAGGACCCTAGAAGATAGGGGAGCTTAAGAGATCTGGTTAATATTGAAGAACCATTTCTTCAAGCTTAAGATCAGTGCATTGCTGTGAGGAAAAATTAAAAAAAAATCAAGTAGAGGAAGAAGGAGACCTGCATAGATGAGCAAGGAGCTGCTGGAAAAACCCATATGGAAGAAAGAAGATCAGTGTGTGGGAAAAGGGACTGATTACTTGACAGAAATATAGGAGTGTTGCCAGAGTATGTAGGGACTTATAGGAAGGCAAAGGCCCTCTTGGAATTAAATCTGGCAAATGATGTAAAATGCAACAAGAAGGGCTTCTTCAAATATATCAGTAGGAAGAGGAAGACTGAGGGAAGTGTGGGTCCATAGCTGAGTGAGATGAGTGCCTTGGTCATCGAAGACACTGATAAGGCAGACTTGCTGAATGCCTTCTTTTGTTTCAGTCTTCTAAGACTGATACTTAGGAACCCCAGTACCTAAAGGTAAAAGACAAAGTCTGGAGGAAGGAAAACTTTCCTTGGCTGAGGAGGATTGGATTAGAGATTTAGGCAAGCTGTACACCCGCAAATTCTTGGGCCGCAATGGGATGCACCCATGAATGCTGAGGGAGTTGGCTGATGTTATTGTTCAACCTAGTCAGACCCATCCCTTGTGGCCCTGTGCAAAGGAGACAACAGCTCTGGGAGCTGGACCAAGAGGCCCTCCCTACACAGTCCAAGCCTAACAACATGGCCACAGAGTGTATCTGGGGCAAATGTGGGGTTTTGCACAGTGCTGCAAGACTGTCCAGGGTTTGGCTGGAATAATAACTTTTCTCATAATAGCTGGTATAGTGCGTGTGTTAGATTTAGGATGAGAGAGACATTGATAACACACTGGTTTAGTTGTTGCTAAGCAGGGTTCCTGTTAAGTCAAGGACTTTTCACCTTCATGTGCTGCCCAGCCAGTGAAGACTGGGAGTGCTTGAGGAGCTAGCAAGAGGCACAGTAAGTACAGCTGACCTAAACAAGCCAAAGGGGTATTCTATACCATATGACATTACGCTCAGTATATAAACTGGGGGGAAGTGGGCTGGGGGATGCTGCAGCTCAGGGATTGTCTGGGCATTGGTCAGCAGGTGCTGAGCAATTGCATTGTGCATCATGTATTTTGTGTATTATCCCTTCCATTTCTATCTATCTTTAAACTGTTTCTCAGCCCAGAGTTTTACTTTTTTTCCTCCCAATTATCTCCTCTGTCCCCCTGTGGGGCTGGGGAGTGAGTAAATGGCTGTGCAGTGCTTAGTTGCTGGCTGGGGTTTAACTGCAACAATGATATGGCAACTGTTGGTGAAAATGGAAAAACCAGAACAGAATGCCAGCTTTAGAAGAATGTGTGTCTGGGGACCATAAGGAAAGGCTTTGACACCATTTCCTGCAGTATTCTCCTGCAGAATGGGTGCTCATGGCTTGGATGGGCATATGCTTCAGTGAATAAACTGGATGGCTAGGCCCAAAGTGGCAGTAAATGGAGCTAAATCTAGTTGGTGGCCAGTCATGAGTGGTGTCTCCCAGGGCTCAGTACTGGGGTCAGTTCTGTTTAATATCTTTACTGATGACCTGGAAGAGGGGGTAGAGTGCACCCTCAGTAAGATTGCAGATGACACCAAGCTGGGTGGAGATATCAATCTGCTCAAGGTTAGGGAGACTCTAGAAAAGGATCTGGACAGACAGATCAGATCACTCTAGTTCATGTATTTTGGCAAGATTCGTTGAGAAGAACAGCAAAATACAGTGAATTCTTTATCTGCCTGCTCTACTGTATTTTAAACAAGGCAGAAAACATCTTTTAAAATGCCTAAATGAAGTCAAATACAGATCACATGATGAGCCAAGGACAATTGGAGGAATTTCACTAAGTCCAAATCTTGGGTTCTGCACTTGGGATACAGTAACCCCCAGCGGCTTGGGGAGGAGTGGCTGGAAAGCCTCTCAGGAGAGAGAATTGGATGTGTTGGTTGATAGCCAGATGAGCATGAACCAGCAGTGTGCCCAGGTGGCCAAGAAAGCCAACAGCATCCTGACCTGTATGAGGAAGGGTGTGGCCAGTGGGACCAGGGAAGTGATTTTTTTACTCTGGTACTTGGCACTGGTGAGGTTGCATCTTGAGCACTGTGTTCAGTTTTGGGCCCCTCTCTACAAAAAAACACTGAGGTGCTGGAGTGTGTCCAAAGAGCAACAAAGCTGGTGAAGTGCATAGAGCATGTGTGTTATTAGGAGTGACTGAGAGAACTGTAGTCCTTTAACCTGGAGAAAAGGAGGCTCAGAGGAGACCTTACTGCTCTCTACAACTACTTGAAAGGAGTTTGTAGTGAGATGGGGCTCACTGTGTTCAACCAAGTAAGAAATCATAGGATGAGGAAATGGCATCACATTGTGCAGAGGGAAGTTCAGATTGGATATTAGGAATTTCTTTACTGAAAGGATTACTAGGAACTGGAACAGCTTGCCCAGGGAAGTGATAGTCCTCATCCCTGGAGTTATTTGAGTTGTGTAGATGTAATGCTGAGGGATATGGTTTAGTCAAGGATTTCAGTGTTATGTTAATGATTTGCCTAAATGATCTTAAAGGTCTTTTCCAGTCTAGGAAATTCTGTGAAAAGTCCCACAGGCACTTCCCAGTAAAACCACATGAAGTAGAAGGAGAGGGCAAAGGGCCCATGAGTCAAACTGAAGTTTCCCACCCACAGGGTGGGGAGTGATGGGGCTCCCCTTTTGCCAAGACCATTGTGGGTTACAGGCTTGTCCTTCAAGCAATGGTGTAAATAAGAGGCAGAAAGCAGAGCATGCAATCAAGACAGCTCTGTTAGAACATGATTACTGCAGAAGCAGCAAGATCTGGGCTTTGAGACACCTCCTGCAGACTCATGCTTTTGGAGACTACAGCTACTGGAAGAAGAGCCAGGAGAGCAATTAGTGTTGCAAGGCTGGAAGACCATGACTGTTTTGATGCACAGAGAAACAGCAGTCAGGAGGGAGTTAATAAAAGGGCTGGTGGTACCTGGAACAGATCATCTTGGAAGATGTGTTGAAACATATGGAAGACAGGGAGGTAATCAGAGAGCCAATATGGCTTCACCAAGGGCAAGTCCTGCCTGACCCAACCTAATGGCTTTCTATGATGGAGTGACTGCATCAGTGGACAAAGGAAGAGCTACGGATGTCACTTATCTGGACTACCTCCAAAGATGGAGACTCTACAACCTCTCTGGGCAGCCTGTGCCAGTACTTTGTCACATCACAGATAAATAAGCATTTCCTGATGCTGAGAACCTCCTGTGTTTCAGTTTGTGCCCATTGCTTCTTTTCCTGTCACTGGGCACCACTGAAAAGAGCCTGGCTCCATCTTCTTTACATCCTCCCTTCAGGTATTTATACATATTAATATGGCTAAACATTTGCAGCACTCTTCTCCTTTCTTTATAGGAGAAATATTCCAGACTCTTAACTTTGTGACCCTTTGTTGGGGTCTCTCCATTATGACCAGGTTTCTCTTGTACTTAAGGAGCTATGACTGTTCCCTCAACTCCAAAAGTTAAGTAAATCTGATATTAAATGTTGTCCATGCATGGAGTGGATGAATCTGGTCAGAGCACTGGACTCTGACACCATTGAGCCTGCTTTTTATTTTTAGTTAATTCCTTTCTACTGTCAATTAAATGTCAACTATTTAGCCTGGGCAGAGTGAAGCAGTGGCTGCTCTGTGCTCAGGAGTGCAGTTGGCAGGCTGTGTGGCAGCGCACACAGGTGAGCCCCGCATTCTGCTTGTAGCTCCACAGTGCAGGGAAGTGTGCCAGGGACCTGCCAAAATGGATGGCACTCACCTGAGAAACAAGACCAGTGGTGTTATGGAGATAGCACCTATGAAGTCTGTCTCCATGCAGAAGGACTGTAAGAGCCTGACTATTAATGTCTCAAACCTTGTGTGGTGATAACACTTGAATGGAGAATGAGCAAGGCCTGTCTGAAGAGAGGTGTCAATGGCCCTTAACGTAAAGAAAAAAGACATGCCCTTGTTATAGGGGACTCGCTTTTGAAGGGAGCAGAAGGCCCTGTCTGCAGCCTGGACATGCTTCCTTGGGAAGCTGTCTGCCTCCCTGGGGGCCAGGGCTAAGGATATAAAGAGAACTACCTACCCTAGTTCAGCCCTTGGACTACTACCTGTTAATAATTTTTCAAGTGGTAGTGATGAACTTAAATGAAGAAGTCCATGGGCAATGAAGAGACACTTGAGGGCCTTGAGACAGTTGGTTAAGAGATCAGGAGTACAAACAATGTTCTTTTATATCACCAGTTGCAGAGTGATGAGGGTTTAGACAGGAAGAGCCACCAGATAAATTCCTGACTTTGAGCTGGGTGTTACTGTCAGGGCTTTGGGTTCTTTGACCACGGGCTGGTCTAGAAGACACCAGGCCTGCTGGCAACAGATGAGGTAAACTTCTCATAAAGGGAGAAAAGCATCTTGGGACAAGAAATGAAAGGGCTTCTTGAAAGAACTTTAAACTAGATTTGAAGGGGCATGAGGATAAGAAACCAGAGAGTGCTGAGGGAGCTGGCAGAGGAGCTTGCCAGGCCACTCTCCATCATTTATCAACACCCCTGGTTAACAGAAGTCCTGGATGACTGGAGGCTTGCCAATGTGATGCCTGTCTACAAGATGGGCAGAAAGGAAATTAGGAATTCCAGCCCATCTTCATTGTTCTCTGAGGGGGGGGTTGGACTAGATGACCTTTCAAGGTTTCTTCCACCCCCTAACACTGTGATATCTCTACCCATAAAATGCATTATCTATATACCTATTTTAGTTACTATGGACCAAATAAAATGAGCAGCTAATCTAATTGATGGCATTGAGATCATGTGGCATGACTGTCATAAAATGGCAACCAGCAAATCACAAGTAGTATGAAAGTGCACAGATAACTATGTTGTCAGAGGTAGTGTAATGATGTTGTATGTAGTGAGAGGGGGCTTCCTTTTCTGACTTCTCAGTAAGTTCTTTGGTGTAGGTGGTCCTGTGAGATAATTACAGGGCAGTTAGAAAACACACAAGCTATGACACTATCAAAAGTGCCTATAGATTAATTTGGTGTTAATTGCACACTGACTAAATGGATGTTGATGAAATAGCCATTGATGAAAAGGACATTTGTTCGGAGTAAGCAGCCATCAGACAATTCCTGACCCAGAGGCATCTGCCCCCCTTAGCCACCAGAGGGAGGGTTGGTACCAGGAGCTGTCAGCCTGCAGCCTGGGCACAGCCCTGCAGGTTGCTTGCTGAAGGATACTTAAAAGCTTTACTTCAGCTGCCAGCCCCTCTGTCTACGGGCTCTCTGTTTTTCTTTTCTCCCACACACTACCATCCACCTAGTTTCTCATGGGCCCACTAAGGCTATGCCAAGGGGAGGGTGCCCACTCGCAGCCATGCTTCATACCCCGTCTAAGTGCCCAGGCAGCTGTGCACACTGAGCTAAGGAACAGGGTTAGCATCCTGCAGGCATCCCAGCACCTGGGCTCAGGGGGGCCAGGCCCTGAAGGAGTGTTCCCCCCGTTAGGCATTAAGTTAGGTATTTCCTGACAGTGGTGTTAAAGGCCTTTCCTATGTGATTGTCACTCATGACGGATGGGCACTGTGGTACCTCACATCATACTGCTCATCCCTCTGGCTGCAAGAAGCCTCTTGATCTGCCCGCCCCCCCCCCCCCGCCCCCCCCCCCACCTCACCCCCCCGCGCCCGCGCCCACCCCCG
>JANIJG010165496.1:0-10647 GCA_024611175.1 Megaceryle torquata
GTGGCCCTCCTCTGGACGTGCTCAAACAGGTCTGTATCTTTCTTATGCTGGGGCCCCCAGAGGTAGACACAGTGCTCCAGGTGAGGTCTCACCAGAGCAGGTTAGAGGGGGAGAATCCCCTCCCTAGACCTGCTGGTTATGTTTATTTTAATGCAGCCCTGGATACAGTTGGCTTTCTGGGCTGCAAGTGCATGTTGCCAGGTCATGTTGAGCTTCTTGTCAACCAACACCCCCAAGTCCTCCTCTGCAGGGCTGCTCTGAATCCATTCTCCACCCCATCTGTATTTGTCCTTGGGATTGCCCTGACCCACATGCAGGACCTTGCACTTGGCCTTGTTGAACTTCATGAGATGCACACAGGCCCACTTCTCAAGCCTGTCTGGGTCCCTCTGGATGGCATCTCTTCCCTCTGGCATTTTGATTGCACCACTGAACTTGGTGTCATCCACAAAGTTGCTGAACACTCAGTCCCACTCAATCCCACCGTCCATGTCACTGACAATGATGTTAAACAGCAACAGTCCTAATACTGACCCCTGAGGAACACCACTTGTCACTGGTCTCCACTTGGACATTGAGCTGTTGACCACAAACCTTTGAGTGTGACTATACAGACAATTCCTTATCCACTAAGTGGTCTATCTGTCAAATCCATGTGTCTCCAATTTAGAGAGAAGGATGTTGTACGGGACAGTGTCAAATGCTTTGCACAAGTCCAGGTACATGATGTAAATTTATCTTCCCTTATCCACCAATACTATAACCCTGTCATAGAAGGCCAACAAAATCGTCAGTCATGATTGGCCCTTGCCTTGCTGGGCATAGAGGTGAGACTGACTGGCCTGTATTTCAATAAATTTGACTTGGGTAAACAAAATCCTTTTAATTTAAACATCAAAATCACCACTAATTTACCATCAAATCAGAGTAGGACAGTGATAAATACAACTGGATTTTAAAACCACCTTGTGCCCTCTCTTCTTCTTGAGTCCAGCTCAGCTATCTCCTCCCACCAGTAGTGCATGGGGGCAGGGAATGGTAGTTGCAGTCAGTCCCAGTCCATTCAGTGCTGCTCCTTTCTTCTCAGGGGGAAAGCTCCTCACAGTTCTCTCCTGATGCAACATGGCATTCCTCCCACAAACTTCAACTTCCCTCCTCCTTCCTCATTGACTTTGGTGTTCACATGATTGTCTCTCACATCCCATTCCTCTCCAAACAAAAGAAATCCCAAACCAAAAGAACTAGCCCAACATTTTTTTCCCCACTTAAATATGTTATCACAGAGGTGCTGTTAGCTCAGCCTTGGCCAGAGGCAGGTCCAACTTGGAGCCAGGGGAGCTCCTTGAAGCTTCTTACAGGAGCCCATGCCAGTATCCCCCTCCCTTCTACCAAAACCCCACCAGACACAAACCCAACACACATCTCAAATTGACATTTAAACATTAAATTAAACATTTTAATCCAATTAAACATTTTTGTGGGTTTTGGATTAGATTGCTGGAATTGCCTTCTGTTTTGTGTTCCTGCAGTCTTCTGAGCTGTAAGTAGAACATATCTTTGGTTAAATTTAATCTTTCCCATTTTCAATATAGAATGGCAAGGTGAGAATGTTAGAAACTGTTATCTTGTGGTTGAGGCAAACTCTTTTTTTCATGTGTTTAAATAAAAAGAAAAAGAAAAAAAGAAAATGCTCTAAATTCTATTTTCAAAATAGGGGTGATGTGCCAGAACTGCTAGAAAATTCAAAGCACCACTTTTTTTTTTTTCCCCCCATGTATTGCCAATAGTATCTAAACAGTTATTTCCCTTTCTCCTGTCTCCCCCATCCCACCTGTTGTGAATTTAATGCTGTGAATTTAAAGGGCTTACAAAATAAAGATTAAAAACCACAGCTTTTTAGAACTTTTAATAGGAATACTTTTTAAAGGCTTTTTTTTTAACCAATAACCTTTCTTTTGCATAGAATATCATAATCAGAAGCAGAGTTAACTGGGTAGAACATCCATCTTTAAAGGCAATTGTTCTACAGATTGAAAAAAATGTCTCTTCTTTGTGTCAGAAGAAATGGTGTTTAATTTTATACAGTGTAATCAATATACTAAACTTGATACAGATTAATATGAGTCATGAAAGCACACTTTAAGAATATGAAAATTTAACCTTTCTAGAAGTTGCTCTCCCTAGAGACAGAATGTGGCCATGGAACTCTGAAGTGAAATTTAATTCCTGGTATACAACAAATGTTCAAACAAGTAGCATAGCTGATAAAACTAACTGAAGACCCACATCATAGTTAAACTCTTCACTATGAGGGTGGTGAGACACTGTCAGGGGGATGGGAACTAGATGATCTTTAAGGTCCCTTACAACCCAACCCATTCTATGACATCTGTCCTGTCACAAAAGCTCATTTCCCTCTGAAAGGCAGCCCTAACACAAGAAAGAATAATCTATATAATTTAAGCTTGTATATAAAAGCGGGCTTAAACCAAAGCTCTACCATTTCTGTCATCCCTTCTGGGAGGGAGCAGTACCCCAGCACAGCAATTCCACTGGGCATCGGCAAGCCCTGGGGAGGAGGCTACAGAGCTCAGACAGGATCCATGACTTTGCTCTGCCCCTGTAGAATGCCCAAATTGGAAAAATTAAGCCAACATTTGGTTTTTTTGCCTTTTAAAAAATTATTATTATTAAAGTATGTATCATTTTAAACAGTGAAAAATTTATACTCTTAATTGTAACTATCACTTGTGCCTGTGCTATATGGGGATTAGTTAAGCAAATCATCCAGGAGTAGATTCTCCCCCTCTACTCCACTCTCGTGAGACCCCACCTGGAGTACTGTGTCTACCTCTGGGGGCCCCAGCATAAGAAAGACATAGACCTGTTGGAGTGGGTCCAGAGGAGGGCCACAAAATTGATCAGGAGGCTGGAACACCTCTTTTATAAGGACAGGCTGAGAAAGTTGAGGTTGTTCATCCTAGAGAAGAGAAGGCTCCAGGGAGACTTTATAGCAGCCTTAGAGTACTTAAAGGGGGCCTGTAGAAAAGATGGGGAGGGACTCTTTTATCAAGGAGTGCAGTGACAGGACAAGGGGTAATGTTTTCAAACAGAAAGAGGGTAGATTTATATTAGAAATTAGGAAGAAGTTCTTTAATCTGAGGGTGGTGAGGCACTGGAACAGGCTGCCCAGAGAAGTTGTGGATGCCCCCTCCCTGGAAGTGTTCAAGGCCAGATTGGATAGGGCATGAGTAACATGTTCTAGTGGAAGGTTTCCCTGCCCATGACAGGGAAGTTGGAATTAGATGATCTTTAAGGTCCTTTACAACCCAAATCATTCTATGCTTCTAGATGCAACCCATAAATGCTGTCCCACATGACAAAATATGACAATCCTAGAGAAAATGTAGGCAAAATAGAAGAGGTGATTTCATCCTGTTAACTACGCAGCTAAACAGTATTTTAAATTTATTTTTTACATTGACAGTTGCATTTTGCCGTCATGTTTTAAGAAAATTGACTAAAACATTGTGTGTAACTGTATTGGGTTTGTGTGTCAGGGTTTTGGTAGATGGGGGGGCTACAGGGGTGGCTTCTGTGAGATGTCAGAAGCTTCCCCCCTTTCCAACAGAATCAGCATCAGCTAGCTCCAAGACAGACCTGCTGCTGGCCAAAGTTGAGCCAAGCAGTGACACTAGTAGTACCTCTGTGATAACATATTTAAGGTGAAAGAAACTTATGTGCAACAGCAGCTGGGAGAGAAGAATGAAAAGATAGGAAACATCTCTGCAGCCACCAAGGTCAATGGAGGAGGAGGTGCTCCATGTGTTGGAGCAGAGTTTCCCCTGCAGCCTGGGGTGAAGACCATGATGAGACAGGTTGATGAGATGTGATGTGCCCTGAAGGAGGCTATGACCCCATGGAGAGCCTGTGCTGGAGCAGGCTCCTGTCAGGACTTGTGACCCATGTTGGAGTACTCCATTCCTGCAGGACTTGTGACCTTGTGGAAAGGACCCATGCTGTAGCAGTTCTTGAAGAGCTACAGCTTGTGGGAAAGACTCATGTTGGAGAAGTTCATGGAGGACTGTTTCCTGTGGGAGGGACCCCATGCTGGAGCAGGGGAAAAGTGAGGAGGAAGAAGTGGCAGAGACATGGTGAGCTGACCACAACCCCCCATTCCCTGTCCCCCTGTGCTGCTTGGGGAGAGGAGGTAGAGAAAATCAGGAGTGAATTTGAGCCTGGGAAGAAGGGAGGGGGAAAGGTGTTTTTAAGATTTGTTTTTATTTCTCATTACCCTGCTCTTATTTGATTGGTAATAAATTAAACTAATTTCCCCAAGTCGAGTCTGTTTTGCTTGTGGTGGTAATTTCTGAGTAATCTCCCTATGAACCTTTCATCATCTTTTTGTCCTCCCTGTCCTGCTGAGGGGGAGGGATAGAACGACTTTGGTGGGCACCTGGCATCTAGCCAAATCACCCCTCTACATAATATGTTAAATAAGAAACATTGGCATTCTTTATGCGTGTCAGCTTTTAAAAGGTGGATTGCCCATGTCTTGATCGAATGCAAATAAAACGCAGAGCTACTTGAAGCAAATTTTTATTTGTAATGCATTGCTCCTGTATTTTGTTGCATTTTTATTTTGGCACTGCCTCCAAGAGCCCTTCCTCCGGGCCCCGCCCATAGTGGGCGTGACCTGCTGCCGCCTCTCAGGCTCAGGCGGTGGGTCGCGGTTTCGTGGCGTCACACCGGGCAGTACAATGGCGGCCGCCACTAGAATCGTTCAGGTAACGGTGCTCGGCCTGTGGTCGGGGGGGCAGTTGGGGTGGTTGGGGCCGGAAACTCGGCGCGGGTGGCAGATCTCGCCTCGCGCGCGGTCACCGGGGCCTGAGGTGCTCGAGGCGCCGCCGGAGAGGCCAATGTCCTTGGCGAGGGGGAAGAAGTATGCGGTGGGGCCCGCCCGGTGGCTCCGGTCATTTGGTTCCGGTGCCTGGTTCTCCTGGTATCAAAGGATGCTACCGGGCAGCCTGAGGGCTGGCCCTTTTTTGCGCTGTTCAAGAGGGGAGGGCGCTATGCCAGCATCTCCTTTCTAAGCCATCCCTCTTCCCTTCAAGGTGAAGGTGAAACATGGAGTCTTCCTGAAAATACATGTTTTAAAAATAAACAGAGTGGATTTGATTAACAGGCTTTATATATATATATATTTTTTTTTCTTAATGGAACTAGTCAATCCCATCCAGCTAGCTGAACAAATATGTACAGGCAGAGGACAGCTAGCAATTCCACATGCTAAAACTTTAACATTCCATTTATGCTACTGTGGTAGCTATTTCTGCATATACGCTGATTGCTGTGAGAAAAGGAAGAGAATGCTTATTCCTGTTCTGAACACTAGGGTGGAGGAATGCCTTTAAAGGTGAAATTTCTCCTTGGGTAAAAATAGAACTTAAGTAGTAAGTTTATCAGAGTGGTGGTGCATGAAGCAGCAGTATAGAAGTGGCTGTTTAATATTTTGTATGTAACATTTTATTATTGTAAAGTTAATGTTTGTCTGGAAATATATCTTATTCTTCCTTTTTCTCCTACTATCGTGTCTTGTTCTAGGTGGTCAAGCCACATACTCCATTAATTAAGTTCCCAGACAGAAAAAGTAATCCCAAACCTAAAAGTAAGTATTTAATCTATAGATACAACTTGTGCCACATTTCTTTGCATTAACTGTTTTATATAAGAACAAGAACACAATTTTTCTGCTTCAACTGTGCGACTCAGCTGATTTTGAGCAGGGTTTCTGAACCATAGTTGTTGAATGCATTAGGCATTCTGTGCTATTTGCATAAATGATATTGCATTTTTCTCATCCTTTCTTTTCATAATTGGAATGTGTGATGTCTGTGATATTTAAAACCCTGATTATAGCCGAGAGTGCCATCCCACTGTACATTTTAAGGAGTGTTTCCTTGTGCTATTAATTGATACTGAGAAAAAAATAACTTCATTGCAATCTTTGGCATTAATTTTTATACCTATATTTATAGGAACCCAAATACTGTTACATTTAGACATCAAAGTTAATGAGTTGTATATTGTTTTAATACTTCTTTTGAGTCAGTAAAGCATTTGAAATTTAAGTAGTAGATGTTTTAAGAAGCTCTGTTGTTATTCTCACTTGTTTAGAAATTATACTGTACCACATATTTGTCACAGCATTATCATATTTGGGGTTTATCTTTAAATTTAGTTTATCCATTAGCATTACAAAGTATCTACAGTGCACATCAGTGCCACTTCTGACTTACATGTGAATTCTTCAGAAACTGTTTTCTGCGATAACTTTCAGTCAGTGTTTTGTATCTTGTGCCCACTTTAGCCAATTGCACCACCTCTCATCCAGTGAATTGCTTTCTCAAAAGCTTAAAAACATGTTACTTATGTCATGTTTATTTTTACATCAAAAGACTTTTGTGACTATATATTTTAAATATGTTAGACTTTTATACCTTAATTGTTTTCTGTCACCTCACTAGTAAAATACCTCACTTTGCTTGAATGCTGTAGTAATAACTGTGTTTCACTGTACCAGACTCTTGCTTCTACATAGCTAAACAGAGCTCTACAGATCAAGACCATACTTTTAGGGATGTGAGTGCTTGAAAGGCCAGACAGATTCTATTATCATATTACTACTGCAACATGATGGTCTCAAACAGGGAAAGGAAAACTGTAGTAGGGACTGTATCTGAGCTTAAGCAACAGCAATATTAGGTTGGGTATTTTTAAGTCTTGACTTCAGGTCAATTGGCTAATGCTTCTATTTCAACTACACTTCAGACTTTAAAGCATACAATAGAGGAAAATCTTAGGGAAATCTCTAAACATTTATATGGCATAAGAAACAAATTCGGAGAAACCATTGTGGGATTTGGGTTTGTTTTTTTTTTTTTTCATATATAAGGTGTGTTATTTCTTGAAACAAGAGTACTCTGTAGTTGTTACTAGCCAAAACTATTATAATTTGTGTGGTTTTCTTCTGTTTTAATCTTCTGTTCCCTTTAGCTC
This sequence comes from Megaceryle torquata, assembly GCA_024611175.1. Lineage (NCBI taxonomy): Eukaryota > Metazoa > Chordata > Aves > Coraciiformes > Cerylidae > Megaceryle > Megaceryle torquata. The sequence continues at coordinate 7,060 of JANIJG010165496.1, forward strand.
TTAAATTTTAAATTTTCAGCTTAATGGCATGCCACCTGTTCAGACTGTGCTCCTGCTGATGTGTTCTCTTTCCCCTCACTCTGGGACCTTCTTTGTTGGTACCATTTTGTAATATTAAAAATGGGTACAGCATTGTATTGCATGTTGTGGTATGTCACAGTTGTGAACTTTATCTTTCTGTAAGCCTCCACCTCTTTCACTTGTCTGTCTTTACAGTTGCAGTAAACAAAACCCATCATCTTTGTGGATGTTAGTTATTTATTTTAGTTATGTTTCTATATAACCTCCTCCACACACACATTTGATACTTTAGGCTTTTTCTGCAAGTACAACTTCACAGTGAAAAAGCCTTTTTTAGGATATATGTTGATTTATTTTCTGTTTCCACTTCAGTATTTCTACCACTCAAATATGCTTTCTTTTACTTTCAGATTTTTTTCACTGTGTTCTTGATATATTTAACAACATTAAAAACAGCTTGTGAGAAGTAGAATATATTTTAATTCACAGAATCACAGAATATTCATGGTTGGAAAGGACCTCCTAGATCACCAAGTCCAACCATACCTATAACAAAAAAACACCTAAAAATAAAAAACCCACCTAAATACCCTGATCAAACATGACTTCAAAACCACAAAATAACCCCCTACATGCCTGCCACAAGAGCATGTCCTGAAGCACCAGGTCTACCCGTTTCTTAAATACCTCCAGGATTGGTGACTCAACCACCTCCCTGGGAAGGCTGTTCCAGTGCCTCACCACTCTTTCTGTAAAGAATTTCTTCCTAATATCTAATCTAAACCTCCCTTGCCGCAACTTCAGACACATATATATATAAATATATGTTACAGTACTGTGGTTAATTAAAGGGCCTATGTTACTAGGTGAGTTAAACCATATAAATAGTAACTATTCTTCTTTGATGCACTGATCCATTTTAGCATTATCATATTGTTCCTTTGTGGTTGCTACTAGTAGCAGCTGTTGTGAAAAAAAATTCTTGTTTGTATCAGAATATCTTCTTAACTTTTATAATCTGGAAATATTAGTGACAGGATTCTGAACTTGAAAATTTCAGGGCAGTAGATGGCTGAGATAGAATGATTCTAGTAAAATTAGCATACTCTGTAAACTTGGGCTGACTTAAAATTCTTCTGAGACAACTGTCAATTACTTTGGCCTAATTTCTCCCTGGGAAGCTCATTAGTGGTATAATAAAGCTTTGTGGCTACAAAGCATTTTATGCTGCCAGTTTGCATTATGTCTATTTTCAACCATCATGAATATTTTTAAGCTTTCACAAGTCTATGGGGCCAAATGAGTTACATCCAAGAGTGCTGAAGGAGCTGGTAGATGTGCTTACCAAGCCACTCTTCATGATTTATCAGCAGTCCTGGATAATGGGGGAGGTCCCAATGGACTGGAGATTAGCAAATGTGATGACCATCTACAAGAAGGGCCGGAAGGAGGATCTGGGGAGCTACAGACTTGTCAGTCTGACCTCAGTGCCAGGGAAGGTTATGAAGCAGATCATTTTGAGTGCCATAGCATGCCATTTACAAGACAACCAGGCAATCAGGCACAGTCAGCACAGGTTTATGAAGGGCAGGTCCTGCTTCATGAACCTCATCTCCTATGACAAGGTGACCCGCTTGGTGGATGAGGAAAAGGCTGTGGATGTTGTTTATCTGGACTTCAGCAAAGCCTTCAATACTGTTCCCCACAGCATCTTCATGAAAAAAATGGCTGCCCTAGTCCTGGACAGGTGCACACTCTGCTGGATCAAACACTGGCTGGATGGCTGGTTCCAGAGAGTGGTGATGAATGGAGTTAAATCCAGTTGGTGGCCAGTTACAAGAGGTGTTCCCCAGGACTCAGTGCTGGGGTCACTCTTGTTTAATATCTTTATCAATGATCTTGATAAGGAGATTGAGGGCACCCTCAGTAAGCTTGCAGATGACACTCAGGTGGGAGTGTTGATCTGCTTGAGGGTAGGAAGGCTCTTCAGAGGGATCTGGATATACTGCATTAGTGGACTGAGACCAATCATATGGGCTTCAACAAGGCCAAGTGTTGAGTCCTGCACTTGGGTCACAATAGCTCCATGAATTGCTACAAGTTTGGGGAGGAGTGGCTGGAAAGCTGGCCAGCAAAAAGGGACCTGGGGGTGTTGATCGACAGCCACCTGAACATGAGCCAGCAGTGTGTCCAGGTGGCCAAGAAGGCCAATGGCATCCTGGCCTGCATCAGGAATAGTGTGGCCAGCAGCACTAGAGAAGTGATTGTTCCACTGTACTCGGCACTGGTGAGACTGCACCTTGAGTATTGTGTTCAGTTTTGGGCACTGCAGTATAAGAGACATTGAGGTGCTGGAGTGGGTCCAGAAAAGGGCAACAAAGTCGGTAAGGGGTCTTAAGAACAAGGCTTATGAGGAGTGACTGAGGGAAATGGGGTTGTTTACCCTGGAGAAAAGGGGGGGGTGGGGAGGAGACCTTATTGCTCTCTACAAGTGCCTGAAAGGAGATTATAGAGAGGTGAGTGTTGGTCTCTTCTCACAAGTCACAACTGATAGGGCAAGAGGACGTGGCATCAAGTTGCACCAAGGGAGGTTGGATGTTGCGAAAAACATCTATACCAAAAGGGTTATCAAAGACTGGAACAGGCTGTCCAGGGAAGTGGTTGGATCACCATCCCTGGATGTATTTAAAAGCCATCTAGATATGGTGCTTAAGGATATGTTGTATTAGTGGCCCTGGTAGATTTAGATAATGGTTGGACTTAATGATCTTAAAGGTCTTTCCGACCACAGTGTTTTGTGATAAGAGCTAATGCGGTGGAGACAATTCCCTCTTTCTTTTTTTTTTTTTTTTTCTTTTTCTTAAAAACAAAACCCAAACAAAAAAGCCACCACATAGCTGGTAAAGCACTTTATAGTACTAAAACTCATCCTGTCTTAGAAGAATAATACTAAAGAATGTATCCCCTACTGTTGGGGCAGATGACTTACCCTTAAATAATATGAAACATTTATTTTCAGATTGAACTGATACATAGTTCATATCATAGAATCATAGAATGGTAGGGGTTGGAAGGGACCTCTGGAGTTCGAGTCCAGCCCCCTGCCAGCACAGGAACACCTAGGGCAGGCAACACAGGAACACATCCAGGCAGGTCTTGAAAGTCTCCATAGGAGGAGACTCCACAACCTCCCTGGGCAGCCTGTTCCAGTACTCCATCATTCTCACAGTGAAAAAGTTTTTCCTCATGTTGATGTGGACCTTCCCGTGTTTCAGCTTGCGACAGTTACCTCTTGTCCTATCACAGGGAATCACTGAAAAGAGACCGCCCCCTTCTACTTGACACCCACTGTCATGGTTTAGGGTCAGGGCGGCCCCTTAGACCTAACAGATGCTCTCCATTAACCCCCCTCCCTTCCCAAAGAGAAAAAGAATAAGGGAGAGAGACTTAGTGATTAGAAAAGGAAACTAGAACAGCTTTAATGATAAATAATAGTAATAAAAATAAAATAGAATATGTACAAATATATACAAAACCAGTATAGAACCCAACCCCCCTGCTGGTAAT
>JANIJG010165497.1:0-10636 GCA_024611175.1 Megaceryle torquata
TCCGGAGTGGCTCAGCACCTCCAAAGCACTTGCGCCTGACTTTGACCTTAATTTGTCACCAGCCACGGTCCCCTCACCTTCTGGAGACACACCACCAATGCCAGCCAGCTGAGTATCCAAGAGAGTTCTTCCCTTGGTAAAGTTGATTCCCTTTACCTAGCCCACAGGCCTTAGGGATATGCAAGCTTTGCGGTAGGGACTGTGGTCAGTAGCATTCTGAGCTCTATGCTCTTTGGTCAATCAAGGAGCATCTCCTGTCTATTCTTTAGGTACAGCTCTTCACGCTCTAACCATTTCTTGATGAATGTTGCAGCAACTCCACCCCTCTTCCTCACTCATCCCTTCTTAAGTACCTGCAGTCATCAATAGCTGCACTCCTGTTATGGGATTCATCCCACCAAGTTCTAGTTACAACAACCAGCTTATTAGTTCTGTATCAGCATGGTGGCTTCCAGCTCCTCCTGTTGCCAGTGATGGGTGCATTGGTGTAGAGGCACTTCAGCTGTGCTGTTGGCCATGACACCTTCTTGGAGGAACCCTCCTTAATTCCTTTGAGGTATTTCACCAGTGTTTCCCTTTGGCTCCTATTACCTCAAGAGTCCCTGGCTCATTTCCGTTAGATTTCAAGTGTACCAGAGTGTACTCATCACACTTCAGACCAACAGGTTGAGGGCGCTCACCAGTACCCTGTCCTTCTAACCATGGTATGTCATCTCACAGCTTGTCACAGGCAAGCCTTATGTTATCCCACTCCCCTTTCAAGCCCGGTTTAAAGACCTATAAATAAGCCCCACAAGCTCCTGAGCAACAACCTTCTTCCCTCTTTGAGAAAAGTGAATCCTATCTGATGCCAGCTAGCCTGGTGACATATAGGCCATCTCATCACCAGTGAGATGATCATCATCACTAGGAGAATTCTATTTTGGTTTTGTATGTATTTGTACAAAGTTTTGGGTTTGGTTTTTTTTTTTTTTTTTTTTACTGTTTCATGAAATTTTTTGTTTGGTTTTGTTTTTTTGTTTGTTTTTTTTTCAAATCATAGATGCCTTCCCCTTCTGGGAAGGCAGAGGGGTTATTAAAGAGCATATGTCATACAACTAGTAGCTGGCGCAGGCCTTAACTCTTGGCATATTTATTTGTCCCCCAAGGTGGCACTCGACCAGACCTCTGATAGATTGTCTGGTTTGACTTGTGGCCTGCTCAGTTGAGAAAACATCAGGCTTTTCTTTTGAAACTCTTGAAGGGTTGGAAGTTAAAATGAGCCACTCACATCATGTCATTCCAGAGTACAATATTATATTGTGTCTTTTTAGAGTTTGTTTCAGAGTTAAATGCTGTAATGTTGCCTTGCCTGCGTTGTGTTATTGTTTATTAGTTGTTAGTGTTGATTTGCAATTTATCAGTTCTAGGCACAGGGCTAAGACCACCATTTTCTATTAATACCGATCTATGCTGTGATCAATTGGACAGACATTGTACCTGTGTAGCTTGGGTGCTACATCGTGGCTTTTGTTGCTAATTACACCTCCAGTTTTACCTTGGGGAAATTGTACCTCTCCCTTTTGTGCCCAGCTGACTCCACTAGATTTTGAGGATTTTGGATATGGTTATTACAATCATAATATCATGTTTTTATGATTAATGCTGAATTTATTATTGATTTTCCTGAATGTGTAGTAACAGATGGGGCAGATGCAGCCACCTCAACTCCTATAGTGTGTGCCACTTTGTCAGCAGGCACAACCTCTATTCCAACTCCCACAGCGAGAACAACAGCTACTCCAACTCTGACAATGAGCACTGTCACTACTCCAACTCCAGCAATGAGCACAGCAGCTACAGAGACAGCTGCTATTGCCACTCCCACTCAATCTGAATTGACATGAGTTGCCCCTGTGATCTGGAAGAAATACCAAAAAAAAAAAAAAATCAGATCACCCAGCGAGGGGTGATTGAAAGAGTCTTTCTCAGGCAAGACTGGAAGAGGAGTCAGAACCAAAGGTAAAAGATGATGAAGATCTGGGAGAGGGTCCTTCTCAAATAAGGCCATCAAAGGGGATGAGTCAGAACCAGAAGTAATCAACCTGTGTGGATTTGTTAGCCTGGCATGTTAAACCTCAAGCCCTGGTAGAAGCTGATGTATAGTGCATCTTGAAGTTACTGCATCATAAAAGGACAGAATCTTTCACTATTTCTGGAGTGACAGGGGATCTCAAGAGCTGCCTGTAATGGAGGTCAAAGTAAGCCTAACTGGGAATAAGTAGGAAAAGCACCTTGTAGTGACTGGTACAGATGCTTCATGTATACTTGGCAAAGACATTTTCGGGAATGGAATTTTAAGGATCCCAAAAGGTATTGGTGGACCTTTGGTATAGCAGCTGTAGAGACTGAGGACATTAATCTATCTTGCCCAGACCTTCAGATGAACACAAGCATTGTGGGGGTGATGACAGTGTGCCACAACAGGTGCCAACTTTTACTACAACGGTGCATTGAAGATGCTAGCATACCAACTAAGACTCAATGACTCCCATCCAAAAGCTGATCCACCAACTGGAAAGCCAAAGAGTGTTTATCAAGGTTTGCTCACCCTTTAAGAGTCCTACATAGCCAGTGCAAAAACCTAATGGGTAATGGAGATTAACAGTAGACTACTGTGGCCTGAATGAAGTTATGCCACCAATGAGTGCTGACATGACAGACGTGTTTGAACTTTTGTATGAACTGGAGTCAAAGGTAACTAAATGGTATGCTACCACTGACATGGCTAATGCATATTTATCTATTTCTATAGCACCAGAGTATAGGCCACAGTTTTCTGTCACCTGGAGAGGTGTCCAGTTTGCATGGAATCTATTGCCCAGGGGTGGAAACACAGCTCTACCCTTTGTCATGGACTGATCCAGGCTGCACTGGAGAAGGGTGGAGCTCCAGAACACCTGCAATACATTTGGTATGGAGCAATACATCATCACATGGGGCAACACAGCAGAAGTTCTTGAAAAGGTTAAGAAAATAAAAATTCTTTTGGAATCTATTTTTGCTACAGAAAGAAACAAGGTCAAGGGACCTGCATGAAAGATCCAGTTTTGGGGAGTTAAACTGCAAGATGAGTACTGCCATATCCCAGTGGATGTGATTAACAAAATAACAACTATGTCCCCACTAACAAAAAGAAAACACAAGCCTCCTTAGGCATTGTGGGTTTCTGAAGAATGCATATTCTCAATTACAATCAGATTGTGACACCTCTCTATGAAGTGACCTGGAATCAAAAAGGGTTTAAATTGGGCCCTGAACAACAAAAGAACTTTGAACAAATCAAACAAGAGATTGAATATGCAATAGCCCTTGGACCAGTGCAAGCAAGACCAGACAGGTGACCTAAACCTGATCAATAAGGTATTTCATTCCATGTCATATTCAGTATAAAGAAAGCAGAGGGACCATAACGGTTAAGCCTCTTCTTCAATGGCCAGCATCTGAGGAGTATTCTCTTCTTCTACCCAATACATGAGTTCCTGAATCCAGTCCCTGAACCCTATTCTAATCTCACATTGAGTCCACACTAATACTTAAAAAGCCCTCACTCTTGCCTCCTCCCCAGTGAACTTGGCAAAAGTATCTCTACACCAATGTGCATACCAGCAGTAACCAGAAGGGTCAGAGGAGAGGCCAGTAAGGGTGTCCTTGTGGTGGGATATAACCTGTAGTCAGAGTGGGAAACTTGATAGGGATTGTCTAAGCACCCCAAGGAAGTCTCTGGATGTAGAAGCCTGGACCTCACTGGCAAGTTTAATGGCTCTGGAATGTTCTGGAAGTAGAACATATCACCAGAAAATGCCTTCATGTTGATCAGGAAGTTTTTCCTTGTTGAGTTCATGCTGGCAGTTCCCAACCCCCTTCTTCTCCTTGACAATGTATTCCAAGAGGATTTTGTCCAGCACCTTCTGACTGATGTATGTGACACTGATGAGACTGCAGTTCCCCTGACATTCCTGCTTGCTTTTTGTGAAGGTGGCTGGGATGTTTGCCTCTTTCCAAGCATCAGGAACCTCTCTGACTGCCATGGCCTTACCAGGATGGCAGCAGCAGCCACACAGTGACTTTGGTTAGCATCCTCTGCACCCTTGGCTGCAACTCACCAGGTCCCAGAGTCATTCACATCCAATTAGCTCACTCATGCTCATGTTCTCAAGTGAGAACATGTTACGTTCTCTCTTATTTTTATGTGTAGAAGAGCTCATGGCCCAGCATCCAACCCCAAGCAGACATTCTAGTGAAAGACCCCAAGAAAGCTATCTGAACACAGCCTCCCGGAGGGCCTGTTTGCAGCTTTCCCCACCCCCTCTTCCCATGGCTCTGATGCCTGAAGTTGTCCCTGCCAGGACCTGCTTCTCTGTGCTCAGGTGTCCTTCCTGTCAGTGCTCAAAGAGCCCATCCCACTGGCTGTGTGCTCAACTCTGCCCTGCAGACACCTCCCAGTAGCAGGGCTCTGCCTGGAGTCATCTCTGGGTGTGCAGGGCCTTATGGGAACCTCACACCAAACCTGAGGAGGCTGGAAGAGTGACATTGGTTGCTACCTGTGAGACACGGTGTGTGGATTTTTGACACTCCCTGGTTTGTTCACCTCTAAGACTAACAGATTCGGAATTTCAGTGTCTCCTCCAGAACTGAGACATTAATTTCAATGTCCCATTGCTCATTCGGAAAACCCAGAGCAAAAGTTTGAAATGACAGGATCCTTCCCTTTCAGGAAGTCCCTGCCTTGGTGTGGTGCTTGAGAAGTCTGGGAATGCCCTCTATTGACCTGGAGTTGTGAATAGCCCTGACCCCTGCAGCACTTCTCAACAGCAGAAGGACCCTGCTCTGCCTTGCTAGGGGTGTCTTCTTCCACCCACAGCTTCTCCCCACAGTGCCATGTGGATGGAGTGAGACTTTTTACCAAGGATTGTAGTGGCAGAACAAGGGGCAATGCCTTTAAACTGAAAGAGGGAAGATTTAGATTGGATAAAAGGAAGAAATTTTGTATGATGAGGGTGGCAGGACACTGGGACAGGTTTTCCAGGGAAGGGGATGTTCCATTCCTGGAATGGAACATGTCCAATGTCAGGAACTTTGAGCAATTTGAACTAGTGAAAGATGTCCCTGCCCATGTCCAGGGGGTTGGACTAGATGCTCTTTTAGGGCCTTTCAAGCCCAAACCATTTTATGTTTCTTTCATTCTAATCTCCCCAGCTCCTCTTCCACAGGGCTGGAGATACCTACAAAACTACTTAGGCATTTTAATCTGACCTAGTCCCCAGTGCTCCCATAAAAAGAAAGAATTGCCATTTCTAAGACATGAATTACCATGGTTTTGGAGAAAAAAAAATCAAAACCCAAAACATAAAAAAATAATTCAAAGTAAATTCCAACATATATCTGCATGAAAGATTCACCAGAATGGTGAATGGGATTTCTTCCCAGGATGAGCTTGACAGCTGAGGACAATGAGCCCGTGGCCTTGTGTTTAAAATTTCAGTGTCCCATTGCCCACCCAGAAAACCCAGAACAGAAGTTTGAAAGAACAAGATCCTTCCCTTTCAGGAAGTCCTAAATGAACAAACAATAACGGGAAGCGAAAACTGGAGAATGATGAAAAGGGCCTTTGTTTGGACATCCTGAAAAGATGAGTTTAGAGATGGTCATTGCATCCTGGACAGGTGAAAATCTATGAGAAATTATGAAAATACATGAAAGGAGATACCCAAGTGTTCTGCTCCAGTCTCTTACAGTCTGTCAAGGTTGACCCTTGGTTGGGACATGGCCTAGGAATGGGGGAATTGCATCTGACCTCTAGTGACAGGGGGACTGGACCACCACAGTCCACCCTGAGACTAAAGTCTACTGATTTCCTCAGTAGAGTGGCCGTGTCAGTGCTTCTTGCCTCTGGGGCTATGGACAGAGAATGCCCTGATCTAATCAGAAAGGAAAGGTAATTTTGTGTTCAGTGAGCCTTAAAGTCTCATTCAGTGGGGTTCAGTGGTATTAAGCACACAGGGAAACATCAGCAGGGGAAATTTTGGCAGGACTGTGAGTTGCTGAGCCTTTCTCCAAACTCAGATAGATAACCCAAAGTTGAACTGCAAGCACAGGAGAGTAGCCATCAGTCAAATCTCAATGATGTGCAACATGAGGTTCAATGACCCAGCTGCTGCTGGAGACCTTCCAAACAGGACTTCCTACCATCGTGATTCTCCATCCCTCTTGACTTTTTTTATTGTGTCTCTTCCATTCTCATGGGCAGCTCAAGCAGAGACATTCAGACCTGCCTTGTTTGGGAGTCTTTCATCACTTCCAGTGTGTCTTGGCAGGGCCTGGTCCCAAGGTTCTTGTTCTGGGGCCATTGCAAGTGGACTTCTTGTGATAATCAGGGAAAGAGGGCTTGGGCAAGTGGCATGTATTTGTTGTACACATTGTTGCCATTGATGTATATCCCAACAGATCCATGCAGTGAGGCAGAGAGTGTGCTATCAACCCTGCTTTGGTCACAAATCCAAACACCACAGGAGTGAGGAGAAAATTAACTCAAACACCACCAAACCCAGGACATTTTCTTCCACTCATTACAGTCTGTTTACATCATTCTCAGGTCTAACACTCTCCAACACATCCTCATTACCCATCACCCAGCCCTGTTTTATATACATATTCAATCATTTGTCTCTCAGCAGCATTAACTTGCCCATGTCTCTTCAGAAGGGATTTCCAATTCAATTCAGGAGCATCCTGAACTTTGGGCAGTTTATCTGTGATACTAATGTTTGCCCAGGATTGTCTGCAGCCACTCCATTTCCCCAGGGACAGGAACCCATCCTGGCTGACCAAGATACACGTATGTCTAGAACCACGGTACAGTTGCCTCCCATGTCTCATTTCTGTAATAAAAGGGGATTTCCTGAATGCTGATGTCTGGACATTGGTTCTTCTTCCAAAGCTGGAGTCGGGCTGAAGAAATTGCCCTCACAATGCCTTGCTGCTCTGCTTGAGTTCTCTATGGGATGAGGGGAGGAGGGTATGGGGCAATGTGTTAAGGAATGGGCCTGGGTTGAGCCTTCACCTTGGGGTGACCAGTTTGGCCAGAGATGGTGAATGAATGACAGGACTGTCATCATCAAAGATGGTGAATGAATCTGCCTGGGATTGTCACTCCATGGATGTCAGACACCCCAGCCCACTGGCTCTGCACTGGGGCCAGTGGGGAGCCTGAAACACCTCTCTTTTCTTCCTTCATTCCCCACACTTGGATGGACCTCAGGAAACATCCATCAGCCTGGAGGATGATAGGGCCTTGTCTGAAGTGCCGTCAGTACAGGGGAAGATGAAGGATTTGTGAGACACATGGGATTGCAGAATTGGAGTGGGAGAATGTGTGGCTGTGGCTGTGTTAAAGGCAGGAAGAAGATGAAATGACAGCTTTGGGTTTGAAGAAATAGTCTGAGAAGACAGGGAGTCATCAGTGAAGCTTTGGGACATCATGGAGTCTAAGTGAGGTGGGGAAGCAGAAGCAGCAGGGTGGTTAAAATCTTCAGAGAAAGAGGCACAGGCAGAGGACAGTTGTAGGACAGCCTGTGGTGGGGATGGACCCTTGTGGTGGGGCTGAGACCCCCCCCAACAGAATCAAAATCCTTGTCCTCTTGACAAGGATTTGCCGTCTTTTCCACTGAGGTCCCTGAGATGACACCAGTTCCTTACTGCCCCAGTGCTTTGTTTCCTTCTCCCCCACCACCCACAGCAGCTGGAAGGAGTCCTACTGTTGTCCTGCGCTTGACATCAGAAACCCCCACATCTCACTGCTACCAGGAAAAGCCTTGAGCAGCCCTTGAGACAAAGGATCCCTGTTCCCAGGGTTTGGGGTCAGGGCTTGAACATTCTGCTTGATGAAACACATCAGAGACAGCCTGAACATTCACCAGTGCCCATAAACAGGAACCTTGACTTCTCATTCTCTCCATATTCTCCTTAGTGATGGCCCACAGAGGGCACCACTAACACCCTCACAAACTTGGAGGTTTGCTGCAGACCTGTTCTTCTCCAGACACCAGGTCAGTCATCCGGAACTCAAGAACGTGGCATCAGAGGGATCATGAACCAGCAAAACACCACGACAAACCAAGGCTCTGGGCATAACTTAATTCCTCAGTTCTGATGGGGCTCATTGGAGAGGTTTCAGAAGTGGAGTCAGTGGTTTCAGTGCTAAATATCAGTAAAAAACAGTTTCTTCTTTTTCCACTTCTCTAATTTTCTGCTTACACATGAAGTGACCTCATCAGACTCCAATTGATATTGATCCTGACCATCTCCTGACAGAGCCTGACTGTGTAGGGAATGCAAGACCCTGTAGGTCAGACCCTCTCTGGACAGTCCTGTCCCTACCTCCAACCCCACATTTCTCTCATTATCCCCCTGTTATTTACAGCAACTTTGTTCACATCTGAGCTTTCTCCACCAGAGTCTGGAGCTGCAGGTTTCATCCCTTTGGCAGCAACTCCCACCTGCTTTGCTTGAAGAATGAGCTGCACCCAGACACAGAATGTTTCTTAATCACAAAAAACCAAAACCAAATGAAGGCCTGGTTCAACAAAAAATAAAATACAATCCTCTGCTGTTCATTAATTTCACATGAACTCCAATTTCCACAGTAGACAGACCTAGACCAATGGAAAACACATTTTTTTCTGTCAAGCACAGTTCACAGGAACTCCCAAAACACTTCTCTTTCCATATTGAATCCTTGCTCACAGTGATTCACACGCTGAAGTCCTGAGTTACTTTGGTTCACAGATAGAAGCAAAGAAACACAGGGGAATGAGAAGCTCTCAAAATCTCAAATCTGCACTGATCCCAGTGGATCGGGGTCACAGGAGCATCTTCAGGTAGACTCTGCAGCATCCAAACCCCCTCATTAATTATTAAATATTGGAAAAAACCTTCAAGATTATCAAGTCCAACCATCTACTAAACATTATCATGACCACTAAGCCATGTCCTGAAGAGCCATATCAACATGTTTTTCAAACACCTCCAGGGGTGATGGTTTTTTTAACACCTCAACAGTTTTTAACCCAAGAGGAGTACATCCATCCAAGCCATGAGCTGCCAGCTTCTCCAGTGGAATGCTGTGGGACACTGTATCAAAGGACCTCACTGAAGTCCAGGTAGGCAACATTCACAGCCCCTTCCTCATCCACTACATGGGTCACCTGATCATAGAAGGAGATCAGGTTCATTAAGCAGGACCTGCTTTCACAGAACTCCTTTCTCATTCTCCTCCAACACTGGACGGCTTGGGTGCAATTATCTAGGCTTCCTTTTCTCCTGAAAGGAAAGAAATCAGTTGCCTCAGCTGAGATCCTTTGACCCACCCTGCCTGTCCATCAGCTCCTGCTCCAAAAATGTTCCCATCAGGTCTGGGTCACATTTATCAGTCCCTTGTGGGGCCTTCAGGCACTCTTAGGTATCTGGGAGGCAGTGGCCACCTCTGTGTGGGCAACAGCAGCAGCTCCTGAAGGAAGATGTTTGTTGGAAGATGTTTGTCAGAAGTTGAAACACATGAAGAAAAGCTCTTGATGTCATAAGTGTGTAAGAAATCTTTATTTTTAGAGTTTTGATGCTTCTCTGTAAATTCTTATGATTTTTCCCTGGGCCATGGATCATAAGCTGATGACTCTTTCTCTCACTCCATGATAATACAGATAATCCATCATGTCCCCTCTGGCTGGAGACATTCGAGGTTGCTCAAGTAGCCCCTGATTTGACTCCTACTCCCCATTGGCTGTTTTCCTCTAGAGTCCTGCCTCAAGGCACAAAGCACTGGGAGACCTAGCACACAACATGTCTCAGATCTATCTAAACTTATTCTCACTACATTTAGCAGTGATCCCATATTATTTTTGCTGCTTCTTTCACTGTCCCTGAACCAGTAACAGCTTTTTACAGTGCCCTTGAATTGAATTTCAAGTTTCATCTGATTTTTGTTAGAGACCATTGCTGAGCTTGGAGGATGCTGTTCTTGAAGGACAGCTGTGCAGAGCTCTGCCACCTTTCAGTGCTGATGACCGTAAGATTCCCACTTAAACTCACCAGACTAGGCCAAAATCTGCATCTCTGACATCCAACATCTGCAATCTCCTAATTTCCTTCCTCATTCCCCTTGGGAGCTGGGACCCTACTATTTCAGGGTCACAACAGCCAAGGCTGACCCTGACCTCTGTTCCTTGGACATCTCTTCCTTGCCCAAGTCAGATCCAGGTTTGTATCACCCTTATTGGTCCATCTGGCAGCTGGGCTAAGAAGCTGTCCCAGGACACTCCAGAATAATAGAATCACAGAATAACAGAGTATCAGGGGCTGGAAGGGACCTCAAAAGATCATCTAGTCCAACCCCCCCTGCCAGAGCAGGATCAACTAACTATACCAGATCACATAGGAACGCGTCCAGGTGGGTTTTGAGTATCTCCAGAGAGGGAGACTCCACAACCCCCCTGGCAGCCTGTTCCAGTGCTCTGTCACCCTCACAGTGAAAAAGTTCCTCCTCATGTTTACATGGAACTTCCTGTGCCTCAGCTTCCACCCATTGCCCCTTGTCCTGTCA